>CAOJBJ010431046.1:0-10056 GCA_948291685.1 Euphorbia celastroides | reverse complement strand
GGGACCGGGAGAATTGTCTTCGGCGCTAGGAGAAGGAGCTTCCATCGGCGGAGCAGGTGGACTAGACAGATCCGGCGAGGGAGCCGGAGATGCAGCGTGCTTCTTAGGCTTCTTCTTGCTCGGAGTAGGCGCAGGAACCTCAGCGGAAGGAGCAGCCACCGGAGCCGGAGGAGATTCCACGGCAGGAGGAGAGGCAGCCGGCGGAGAACTAACCGGAAAGGGCGAAGGAGGCGATTTCGCCGGAGGAGAGCTCACTGGAACAGGAGCCGGCGGGGAGCTAACGGGAGTAGCAGACGGAGCAGGTGTTGTAGGCTTAGGCGGAGAAGCGGCCGGAGCTTTCGCCGGCGGTGAAGATACCGGAGCAGGCGTGGTAGGCGCCTTCGCTGGAGGAGTGGCTACAGGAGTCGCTGGAGAAGGCTTCGGAGACGCCGACGGTGACTGACCACCGACGCCGGCGACGATTACGCACATTAATGCCAGAGCAAGCCTACTTCCGCGGTCCATGGCTTTTTTTAGGGATTTGAATCAGAGAGAAAACAGAAATGAAGAAGGTGCTTTGAGTGTGTTGAAATCAAGAAGAATAAGAGTATATATATAGAGCCGTTTGATGTGAAAAAGCAATGGGAAGATTGAAGTAGATCAGGATCGTTAAAATAATAGTGGGGTCCACTGCCAACTTAATAGCCGTTTGATTACAAAACGAGTTATTAGAACGTTTGGTCCCCTTACAGAAAATATGAGGGAATCGGACAAGAGTGTGTGTGGTGATTTAACACACTGTTTATGGGACCCACACGATTAAGAAAATCATATGGTGAATCAACGCATGTGATTAAGGGAGTACCTTAGGACCGAGTTTTGTAACTTAAGTTTGAAATAGATGTTTGATATTTAAAATGAGTAACCATTTAATTTTTTTTTAATAATTAGTAAATTTTTAAAGATGTTGGATTTCGAATCCACACCTCTTTTCAACATATTAAATGATATACCACCTGACAGAAAGTTAATTAATAGTAAACATTTATTTTGTTCAAGTCAGCATTAAATTTATGTGTGAAATCGAGTTATCTTATAGTAAATTTCACTTTACTCAATAATAAAATAGATGTATTAATATTTATTTTGTTTAAAGTAAAGTTATTTATAATCGCTTTTAAAAATCGCTCAAAATTAAAAAAGACTTATAACTTAAGCACTAAATTCAGTGGAGCGCTCATAGACTGATTCATTAATAACTCATTTAGCATATCATGAACATATTTGAAATAACATATCATTGTGATATCAAATAATAATTTAGTACTTGTTTTATTACATCTATCGTTATAAATATAGATAACTTATTATACATTACAAGATTAAATCTTGTAAAGAAGTATCAACAAATATTTCAGCCTTTGCTTTAAAAAAAATAAAATATTTCAGCCTTATATTTAATATTGTGAGTTTTTCTAATAAACAAAAGTAATTTTAAGAAACTAAATGTACCTTGAATTGGATGGAAACCATAAATTTAAGTTTGATTCAAATTCAAAATTGAGGTATAGCTTGTTAAAAGATTAATGGACACACCCATATTAAAATAAAATTAGTTCTTTTTTGTTACTCATCTAGTTCACCAAAACTTTGTTCCGACTACATTTAGATTCGAACCGAACCATACATCTAGCTGTAGTGGGTGACTCTCTCAATGGAGGTTTTTTACATTTATAAAGCTCGAACTCAAAACATTGCTTAAATGATGCCAAATTGTTTACCACTTGGATCAATCCCATTAATCATAATTGGTTAATTTTGCCTTGCACTATACTCAAATTCTGCCCATATTTTTTCAATTAAATTTAAATTAGCTCGCACTTATCACCAACCGTAATTTCGGGTCAATAACATGTGGTATGGTATTTATTTATTTAACGCGTTACACGTCGGCCAGTCCCTACCTTTCCCTAATTGGCTTTATTTCGTCACATAGAATGACCATCATAATATATCATTTGTGTTTTTTGTATTCACGGTGGAAATGGTACAGCTGGTGAGATGTTTCCAGTTTTGACAACCCAATTATGGGATGCCACGTGGGATGGTGACAATCATTGTTTGGAAAGCATGGGTAGCTTTATCCACCGCCAAAATGTGGGGCATGCTGGAGAGCTGTCTCGGTAACGGTGCTCTATAAAATCCAACTTTCATGTTTTGGCTGTTTTTATAAATATTTCTTGTTATTTTCTTTTTGCATATTTCTTGTTATTTTTAAATTATAAAAACTTATCTTGTGTTTCTAACTTATTAATAAGAATAAGTTTTTTAATATTAAATTATATCATAAAATGAGGTAATCATATTCATTTTTCTATGAAATTTTACAGATTAATTAAAAAAAATATAATGCACATTAGTGAAAAATTTTAAATTTTTTTAAAAAGTGGAAATATTTTTTTAATTAAACAATGTTAAAAAAATTATAAAAAATATTTGCACTTGTTAAAAAAATTCAAAAATTTGTACTAATATATATTATATTTTGATTAACTAACCTACAAAATTTCATAGCAAAATGAATACGATTACTCTATTCCATGACATAATTTAGCAGTAAAAGTCTTTTTTTTGTTAACAAACTGAAAACACAGACCTCTTTTTGTGAAAAAAAATTACACAGACCTCTTTTTGAAAATTTGTGAAAATACAGGGTAGGGTTTTGTATTTACCCTTTCTTTTTTCCCGAAGTTTCATCCAAGTTTATTTTGGGTTTGGCTCTTTTTAGACTGAATTGAACGGAATAGAACTGAATTGAACTAAAATTTAATAGTAGTGGAATAAAATTTGTTGATCTAGAACTTAATATAAATTTAACGATATTAAAATTTATATTTAAATTATTATTATTATTATTATTATTATTATTATTATTATTCATTGAAATTGAATGAATTGAATCCAAGTTATTTAAAATATAATGGAAATTTAATGAATCTTAACTAAAACTCAATGAGTGTGAACTGAACTGAACTAAATTAAAAATAAATTGAAAATAACAGAACCTTAATATAACCGACATTTGATAAGTGAACGTTTAAGCAGTCGATACAATTATGTTGTAGTTTATCTTTTAAGTCACTAATAGTATACAAGAATATCTTCATTGATGATCAGTTGAGCTTGAAAATTACTTAATTTATTAGGATAATTTCAAAAATCTCTCTTGAGATTTTGCTTATTCTCAAAAACACCATTGGGATTTATTTTTTTACAAAAACATCCTTGAGATTTCAGAATTTTGTAAAAACACCCTTCTCAATATTTTGAAACCACATTCGAAAGGGTAATCTTCTCAATTTTTAAGTGAAATTTTGCAAGTTTCTTTATACAAATAAAATACACATTAGTGATGAATTTTAGATTTTTTGAGATGTTTTGATTTTATTTTAATAAAAATCGATCCTAACTTTAAAAAATCAAAATAAAATGAAAATATTTCTAAAAATTACTCATATTTTGATAAATAATTCATAAATAATATAGTTAGAATATATGAATGTTGAATTTTTGTAATACTATCAAAAATGTAATTTTTCAAAATATACCTTATGGTTAGCCTTTTTTGTAAAATTTTGAAATCTCAGGGGTGTTTTTGCAAAAAAATAAACGTTAAGGATGTTTTTAAGAATGAGCGAAACCTCAAGAGGGGTTTTTGAAGTTATCCCTAATTTATTTAACTTGAACTTGAAATTCTCATATGGGTTGATTTAAGTTATTCTTTTCAAATAAAAATTGTAAGAAAACCCAGCAACACCTGATAAGTCATTATTATTTTATTGTTTCAACCAAGCTTTTAATTGTCCACAAATTGTTGGGTGGAGGAATTTAGTTAAGTAGAAATAGCCCAAAGTCAAAGTCACTCAAAATTAACTTCAAAACTCTGAGCGAAAATTAATGGTAGAGCCAGAACTTCATGAAAGGGTGGACGAAATTTTCATATCAAAAAAGTTAAATCAAAATTTGTTCCGAGAAAACCATTAAAATATGAATCTAAAATATGATAAACGGCTCATTTTATCTCTTTCCACCTTCTCTCAAAACTGATATAATTTATCTAAATTGCACTTCATGTGCATTTACCTTTTCAGAAACTATATTAATATTAATGTTCTCATTATCAACAAGAGTTACTTTCTTTTTTCTAGGACGCATTCACTGCAGGGATATGCGAGTCAGTGCATCAAGCAAATGGTTGGCTAATCTTTGAAGACGAATTATCAATTAAACTTCAAGTTCACAATTCTTTGCACATGATCCATACTTGATATGTGTCTTTTCCAAAATCACTTCATTATTCTCTTCCTCTTAATTTTTGAAAAATTATTTCCAACAAAATGACAGTCTGCAAAAGATGCAGTAAACATATCACCTGTTAAAGGTTCAATATATTTGATTACTGAAGGATATTCATATCTAACATAAATTCTCAATCTCCTTTGAGAACTCATTTTAGTCCCTTGTGGTGGAGCCACAAGCACATAAATTGCGCAACCAAAGACTCTCAGACGAAAAATATTGAGCTCTTGACCAAAAACTATTTGTAATAGAGAATTATCATGATAGCTTATTGATCTTAATTGTATAAGAGTTGTGGCATGCAAAATTGCATATCTCATACTGATGTTGGGAGACTTGTTTGCATAATTAATAGTCTTGCAATTAATTACAGTCGCTTAATAAATAATTATGCTAGACCATTTTGAGTATGAACATAAGCTACAGGATGTTCAACTTTGATTCCAATTGACAAAAGTCATCAAAACTTTGGGATGTAAATTCTGCAGCATTATCAAGACATATAGTCTTAATTTGATAAACAAGAAACTATTCTCGTAATCTTATGATTTGAGCAAATAATCTCGCAAATGTCATGTTGCGCGATGATAATAGGCATACATGCGACCATCTAGTTCAAGCATCAATCAATACCATAAAGTATCTAAATGGTCCGCATGGTAGATGGATCGGTCCACATATTGTATACTTTCTAAAATTACTGTACATTCAATATTAACCTTACTTATTGAAGGCCTAATTATTAATTTTCCTTGCAAATAAACAGTACAAAAGAATTCATTATTTTGAAGAAACTTATAATTCTTCAATGGATACCTACTTGCATTTTCAATAATTTTTCTCATCATAATTGATCATGGATGATTTTGGTCATGCTAAATTTGAATCTATAAACTTTGGGTTTATAGTCAAATTTACTTCAATCACAATAATAAATGTGTAATACAAACCGGATGGAAGAGTATAAATTTTCAAGTATACATTTTTTTCTCCAAAATTATGTTTGTCTTCACCTCACAGTATCAATACGATATCCATTTTCGCAGATACTTTTTGATAAATTTCTTTGAGAATATTTGAAAAATATGCATTTTTTCCTTTTCAATGTGGCATTGACTCGTTCGGAGCCTTCAATAATTTTTCATTTGCTACATTGGTAAATCAGTATTAGCTCTTTGGGAGCCTTAAAATTTCAGTACTCATGTAACTTTTGTTTTCCAAAATAGGATAACATTTGGCCTCTTAACCTTGACGTCAATATTTATTGAAAGTATTTTATTTCATACAATCAAAATTTCAATTTGATGTTTACTTCCACTTCAGGTGGAAGTTATATACCATATGGTAAATTCATTTTTTACTTCAGGTGAAAAATTACTGGCAGTTTCATACTTGAATCGGTACCATGTACGATTATAACAAAGATCTGTAGGATCTGTTGTACATATAGTCGACTATTAGATTAATGTTGTCCACAAGTATAAATATTTCGTAGGGTATATTAGTTGGATTGTTGACTGTTATGACTGTTATATTTCAAAGCTCAAATATAAACAGGTAAAATTCAAATAAGAATAAACAAAAATTAAATGTTACTAGACTGTTAGATTAATATTGTCCACAAGTATTGGGTATATTGTATGCCCAATCATTAAAATTATGGACTTTATTTACCACTTATGGTGGTTTATTTAACCATAAACTATTCCACCATCATGTTCATATATATTAACATAATTATATGTCATAATATTACATTCACTTCAGGAAATGCATTTGTTTTCAGTCGGACATGGTTCATCTCATTTTGTCAAATGAACTATTCCATTATTTTGCGGAATTTTTTTCATGAGTGCTACTTCAGGAGCACGTTCTTCTTAGCGAAATATATATTGAAAAATAAATTCATGTTACCATTTTTGTGACACGTATAATAACGTTCATTCAATTCAAAGACAGAGAAGTAGCACAAATAACAGAAATAGTAACTTTTTTTTATAAAAAGGAGAGAAGGTAGAGGGAGATCCAGACATCCCAACTAGGTTGGCACCCCTAGAGATACACCCCCAAAATCTAAACCCTCAGTATATTAAAAAAAAAGAACAAAATTCATACAAAAAGGATAGATTAATTGAACCAGAACATGCTCCGGCCTAGGAGATCAGACCTATAAGTTTCAAAACAAAAATGTGGGATATCATCCCACCAAAAGAAAGAATCTAAAGACCTAGCATAGTTGGCTAAACAATCAGCCATATGATTCCCTTCCCAATAGATGTGCGTTACCAATAAACGCATGTGCTTGAGCTTCTCCAAGCAACGAGCCCAAGAGGAGACTATACCCAAAGAACCCGCAAAGATTTCAGCTACAAAACATTAACCACATAACTTGAGTCACTTTCAAGCCACACCAAACCCCAACCACAATCAGCTGCCAAAGTGATAGCCGTGATAACAGCCTCAAGTTTAGCTTCAAAAGCGAACGTAGAGCTAGTGGGAAGACTAAAAGCACCAAGGAAGGTACCGTTATGATCACGAAAAACCCCGGCGCACCCTAAAGAAGAGTGACAAATGGGTGCATCCGTGTTGACTTTAACCCAGAGGTGCATGGGGGGATGCCAAGTAACCGCAACAATTTTAGGCGCCTTAGACAAACGGGACTTCAATTGAAGTTGTGAAAGGATTCCACGTTCAACAACAGCATTACGAATCGAACCACGTCCAAGTGAATTTGTCTTCAAAGGCACTGCCATAAGCTCTAGAATAGCCGGCCTATGTTCAGCTCCTCGTCCCTGAAAATAGCATGATTTCGTGAATGCCATAAAATCCAACAGCCATTTACCCAAGCACTACTCCAGAGCTATCTAATCTGAGGACTGAAATTTTGATTCGCTGCCCATTGAAGTTGGGATGTAAAATTTCCCATATCATGATAAGTTCTACCAAAAAAGAAACAAATACCACTCCAAAACTCCTTTGCAAACGTGCAACTCAACAGAACATGATATAAAGATTCCACGTTAGCTTTACAAAAAGTACATCTAGAGACCATGTTAAAACCACAACGCAATAGGGCATCATGAGTAGGGAGGCAATTGTTTTGCCATTAATGTGTGACAAGAAATCTGTAACATTTCAGTTAATTGTATATTTCTATGATTATCATCATGTACATCCTATTACCTTTAACTAGTTACAATAATTTTGTTACTTTACAATTACAGCTCTCTAGTATTGTTTGTTCGGTACCCTTGGGTAATCTTCCGAGTCTGGGTTCTCAAAGGTTGCGATCCCTTAGTTGGTGCATATCCTTGGGTCACAGCTACAACATGGGCCGCAAATGCCCTTGGTGAAATGGCAATGGCATTTGGCTGTCTTGCAGAAAGAAAATCTGGAGCATGTACAACAGGTTTCCGGTTTGATTTCGCCGGAATTATCCAATTTGGAGGTTTTGGAATTATCCAATATGTAACATGAGATGTCATGCTTTGTTGTCAAAACACCATATGACTAATCAATTTATTTAAGTATGATGTGTCTCATGAACATCAACTATTTTTCAACATGTAGATTATTTGTTCAAGTTGTCATTTCTTGTTTGTAAGGGCAATGAATATGTCATTTACTTTGAATAAGCAACCCTCATGTGGGAGTGAACTTTTATCCTTTTTCAAATAACAGGTCACCAGTAAAAAATAGTCAATAATAGGACAATGAAAATCAATCAATACACATTTTTTTTATAATATGAAATACTTTCTACCAGCATAAAAACAAATAAAATCATTTATTTGAAAAAGGCTCAGCACCATCTTCAAAAATTGAAGTTCCCATAAAACATGTATAAATACTAAAGATTAACCAAGGTAATATTAAACATATAGAACACCAAACATGATAAATTAATATGGAAGTTAATAAAACTAAAACTTACATCTTAAAGGCTTTCAGTGCTTCTTCCGGCAGTTGAAACATATTTGTACTGTTATCAACAATAGTGTGACCAAATAATGTTGGTTCCATAGGATTAAGCTCTCTAACAATATGAATCTCCTTGAAAGCAACTTCATATCTCCTTTCCCAACAAAGAGAAAATATATAGATGTCAAAAAATGTATGTCATAGCAAAATACACTACATTAACATCTATTAAACAAATGAGCTTTAACAATGTATATATCGGAAGGGTCATAATCGATAACGATCATGTCAGAAGGGGGTGATACAAAACCAAGCAATAGAGCACCGTCACCAATACCTACACCCCATGACACAACGAGAATAAATTGTTCATAATAGCTTTTGCAACTAGCTGATTAATAATACTTGCCCAGTCATTACTCAAACCCATCATGTCATCAGTTGGAAGATTATCACTTTTCCAATTTTCACAACCAAAATGTACCAGTTGCGGTAGAAGATCACCTTGATTGTTGAAGGACATGACATCCTCACCAAGAACCCCCTTACTCGAGCTACCGTCAGCATATAGCTTCATAAGCACAAAGTTTCATAATCGTCACATAGGCACCCTCCATAGCATCGCGTGGGCCAATAAGTACTAGACAATTTTTGCTTGAACTTTGGATTCTAAGAAAAGTATTTTGCAAGATTCGATCAATTTAGAAATTTATATAGTATAATCAAATGAACTACAAGAAACTACAAAATATGTTGATTCTCATTGAAAGTAAAGGTAAATAACAAATTTAATTTAATTTATTTTTCATCCTTCTTTTCTCATATGCATAAACTCCATTAACAAAAATATCCGAAAGAATTAAGAAATAGTATATATAAAGAATTAATATAAAAATAAAAATATAATTTGAAAAAGAAAAGTAAAACTTCCCTCACTGATTAAATTTCATTGTCTTCACAATACCCATCACCATTGCAACAATATTCTCGTTGGGATTAAGAGCAAATTTGGGCTGATAACGTGTTGTAAATAATATAAACCAACAAGAATATGAGATAGTACATGTAGCGACCCGAAAATGGGCTAATCGTTTTGCATCATAAGCATGTTGATAAAGTGTTGAATTGGTATGCATTTGATGTCATTTGAATGGTATAAGAATGATGTATGAAGTTTAGAGGTCAAAGGGATCGAAGTCGGGTGTGAAAAGTGCGCGTTGTGCGCCCAGAAAAGGATTGGGGCAGGCTAGTGCACGAGTTCGTGCACTGGTGAGCACGTCGTGCTCATGGTGGAGTTTGGAAGGCAGACTGGTGCACGACCTCGTGCTCTAGGGAGCATGACATGCACCTGTCATTTTCAGCGTTTTGTTATTTTGTGAATTGAAGGTAACTCGAGGGTAATTCGGTCTTTTGCCAAATCAAGCTTATCTTTTAAGGGTGTTGACTTCTCTATTGTTCCAGAGAATTCATTTCTCCTTCTTATCTTCTTCTTGTTCGTTCTCTTCTTCTTTCATTGTTGGAGAGCTCAACCGAAAATTGTTCAATTCTTTCGATTTCTTGAGTAAAGCTTGATCATTGGTGACCGCTTAGCCCTCTAGTGTCTTCAATTGGGTGAAAAGCAAGCTTGTGTGAGGAGTAATTGGGTGTGTAAGGGTTGTGTGAATAGTGACCCCGTCCTAAGGTGAGTGGTTTTTCGTTGTGATTTCGGTATAGAAGTTTGAGAGAAGGTATAGTGAGTGTGTTTTGAGCTTTAGAAAGCCTTTTTGTGTGAGCCTTTATGAATTGAGTTTCTTATAT
>CAOJBJ010430692.1:0-23016 GCA_948291685.1 Euphorbia celastroides | reverse complement strand
GTGGCTTGATAGCATTAGAGAGACATGCAAGTGATAATAGGTGTCAATTTCTCACAATTCTTAGCATATTATTCATTGCTTAGGTGTATGGAATTTAGCTTTGCCTTTGGCCTTGTGCTATGTATACGAAATAAATATTTTTTTTGAGTTATTTGAATAAACTATATAGTTGTTATGTTACTCGAGTTATAGAGAGCTAGAACGTAAAAAAAATTATTTATATGTTTTATCATAATGTTTTTCATTTGATGTCCTAAAAATTTATCTCATAAACTAATTAATTATAACTGTGTATTAGTATTTTCCATATTCAACATCTGTTTCTAGAAGAGCTTGGAATTTTTTTTCGGGACTACAGTATTTTTGTAAAACAAAAACAAATTGACTCTAATTTTTGCAAATAGTTATTAATTGTTTTTTATCACCAAAATAGACAAAATTAATTATAATTAAATAATTAATCTCGATAGATTGAGGGAAATAAGTTAGAATTCTCACTTTGTTTATATGAGTTTTGGATTTCTTTATTTGTAAACATCTTCTTTTTGGAGTAACAATGAACAATGATGAAGTGAAACAAGTAAAGTAGAGGAGTTGGAATTTAGAGCGGCACTATGTGACAAAATAAGTGGAATAAATATATAACGATACCTTGATTTGTAAACTTGATGACCAATATTTTATGTTTCCGCTAGATACTTCTCGTTTTATCTTACACGTATTAAAGGAGTTTGCGACTCATCATTACGTTTCTCTGCTCTCTCATGTGTTATAAAAAAAAATGTAATTTGAAGCTTCAATTTGGTAAATATATAAATTTATTAAAAATTTTAACATATGTAGTGTTCCTATCAAATGATAATATATTATCTGCTTCTTACATAATACATTCTTGATTATTTTTTAGATTTTTTTGCTTTTGATATAATTTTGCAAACCTCATCATTGAGCACAATTTAAGACCAAAAGATTGTATGAAAACTAATAGTTTAGCTATATGTCAAAAGAAAGGGACACAAAAAAATTATGAATATTAATTATAACTAAAGAAAAAGACATTGAGTTAGCTAATTTATGTTATGTGAAGCCAAAACATAAAGCTATATGTCAAAGATAAGATGTTGTCACTTGTCACATATATGATAAATATTTATATTTAATAATTAGCTCATTCCCTTATATATTTCATCTAATTTATATTTGCTTTATTATTTTTGTATATATAATAATGATGATAACCATAATAAATATGATGAATAATTTTCATCACATTCCTCAACTTACCAATTAATTTTGTAACGAATTATGAACCAAACAAATCTTCTCAATATTACAACGCTGAAACTATATTCTCCACATTATAGGTTGAACTTTACTAAAATATTTTTTCATAAAAGCAAGCTGAAAACTACTTGGAAGTTCGAATTTACGAGAATTAGCATAAAATGTAAGCGATTCTACTAATACACTTAAAAGGTCATATTAAACTTGAGAAACTCTATTTCGATTTAAGATTTAATTCAACCTATGCAGAACATTTGTAAATTTTGTACACAAGTTGAAATGAATTTCTTGATCAAATGTCAATCCTAAAACGCACCCGAAATGAGTTTTCAAATTTTTCAATTACTGGAAAATCTAGTATGAACTAGATTGAATTGCTTTCCCGAGCTTATACTAAACCCATATCACAAGCTTTCCGAAGAGCCCGAAGACAAAAAATTTTAACCCATAACACCAATTATTCAGAAAATGAGAGGCCCAAGCCCAGGCTCAACAACTCACATCATAATCTTTTGACCTCAAATTAATGGAGCAAATTAAGGAAACACAAAAAGATGCAAGAAAATATATTCGGTAAGCAAACTACAAAATATAACCACTAAATTAGACCATTTCATTGAAAAAAAGGAAAAAGCAATGAGGCCTAAACCTCTAATTTTCATTGCAATAACAACACTCCTTTATAACCCGATAAAAGCGGAACCATGGTCCGACCCGAACTGTGCAGATGTAGTATGGGACTTTCTACCATGTTTTAATTTCCTACACGGGATTCAATCGTCGCCATCCGTTGGATGTTGTAGCCAAATCAACGATCTCAACAAGATCGCCAAGAACAAAAAAGGTAGACAAAGGATTTGCCAGTGTATCGAGGATACCGTCTATGAAGTTCAAATGCATCTATATTCCTATCGGGTCAATGAACTTGCGGGCCAATGTGGCGTGAAACCGAGCTTCCCGATCTCAAATCATATGGATTGTAAAAGTAGAGTCTCTATGCTATAAAACTCGAGTTAAATTATCATACATACAAAAACGATTATATGCCATTGACCGGTTTTCTTTTCTGCAGCTGCCAAAGAGTTTGAGACTAGCTCGGAGAAGGATGCACGTGTTTAGCAAGTTTTTTGCCTGAGAAACACTATGAAATTCGGTTTTCGCCATTCGATTGAATTCAAAGTTTATTTATTGTTTATGTCAATATTCACAAGACTTGATCTTGAACTATCAGAAGAATGATAGTAGTGTAGTACCTTATGAAACCAAAAATGTGAATAATATGATTGTTCATTTGAGTAATTTCTTGATTTCTATAAGCAAGGATATAGAGGAGTTGAACACGTGTTTCAGATTTCTTTTATGGTACACAGCAAAATAGCAACTCCTAATTCTCTAGGAACTACAACAACGAAAAATTTTACATGTAAAATTATCAAAACAAATTTTACATATAAACTCACACTGCGAAGAGATTTCCAAAATTCGAAGGATTTTCAACCATGCAACATACGTCGTCCTCATTTTCAAAGCTAAATAAGCGTCTTTTATGTCGTTAATCATGTCCGCCGAATCTTGGTTACGATTTGCGAAAATCAAATTCTAATATAAATGGTTTTATATCCACCATCAATTGAAAGAAAATATTTGAGGACCTGACTCTCTCTCGTCGGGAAAAGACAAGTAGAACAAAGTTTAGAGAAACAACAGAGTTATATCAACAATTTGATTCTGAAAAATCTAACCATGTAAAAAGAGATGTGTCGATTGTATTAAAATGCTAGTATATGTCAATATATTTTTTATTGGTGTCAAATAAGATGAAACACTTCCAGTTCGATGTAATTTTTTTTAATTAACACAAAAAATGAAATTATATTAGAAGTTTTACTTCTAGAGTAAGTTTTATGTCACATAAGATACATGTTTAATAACTGTAACGGAGCAATTCGAATTAGTATTTGATAGTGAATGGTATAGAAAACTAAATGTAGTTTTATTTAGGCTAAATGCATCAATTCTCTTCTCAACTTGGTAAAAGTGGACGAATGTCTCGCTCAAAATACTACAATGGCTGCTGATTCATAAAAAGATGACATAACTTACATTTTATTTACCAATTAAGTGTTAGCTCAACTGGTACATCTTCCAACGTGGAGGTGGGAGGTCATGAGTTCGAAACCCAACCTTTCCAAGGATTAATTAAATTATTAAAAAAATTACATTTCATTTATAACAATAGTATTATATTTCATTATAGTAATATATTCACGAACAACAGTCGAAACAAGTAAGTCCGTCCTCTTATTAGGCGAAATCTTGGCACGATGAACCAATACCTTCGCCGACTCTCTCTACGAGTTACTCAACTAGTATAACAATTCATGGTATTCAAAATGGGGAAACTCAAATGCAAATTGCACTTATCCACAAGAGAGTTAACAGAAGAAGACACATAAGGTAATTGAAGAGAAAATGCAATGTCTTCAAGGCATTGACATATTTTGTTTGGATTTTCGCCACCTCTTTTGGCTCTCGTATTCAATTCTCTAATACCAAGACAACAATCTTGTGTCGGTCCGGTATCCGAAACTCCGCTGACATAATCCAAGCATGGCAAGAATTCATGAACACATTTGTACAGAACTCGGCATCTATGATTTCTTGACTTCGGACAAGCAATATAAGAGTGAGAATGGTGATCAAGCATGATATCAATTTAACCATATTTTGTATTTTGTATGTGCTATTTTGACTTAGGACATTGAAGTACTAGTTAGTAGTATATAGTATGTGTGTTTATATATATGCAGGATTTCTTATTCTCCATCATAATTGGTGTGTTACTTGAAATAAGCTTTGATTGTCTTCCATGGGAATTTGGTGATAGTTGCATTTTTTTCTTTCCAGAGCATGCTCTTGTTTCATTAGCATAATTTAATCCATTTACAAGGGAATCTAATAATAATAATAATAATAATAATAATAATAATAATAATAATAATAATAACAACAACAACAACAAACAACAATAACAACAACAACAATAGTTATTATTATTACTATATAAACATTTCCAATAAGTTTTCAATTTATAATAGCTATTTTGGTTGGAGGAACATTAATATTTGGCTTACCATGATCACGATAAAACTAGAGCTATTGTCTCGGGTGGATTAATATGAGCGCTAAAGATCATTAAGAATTCATCTTCAAATTCAAATTTCAAATCCTCGAAAAATTTAATCAATTACACAAAAATGTTATACTACAAAATTTTTCAAATATAGTTTTACAAAGAATGAACATCTTTTTTTTAAAAAAAAAAACAAAAAGAATGAACATCTTATCATTCAAAATCGGACTGATTTCGAGATTGTTAATACTTGGTTATGGAGTTGCTTAATACCTTTTAGATCACTTGGCAAAATGTACCAACTTCACATCTAAACAACTTAGTGTTTGGTTTCAATGAGAATTAGAAACATTTTGATTCGTAAAAATTGTTTTATTAATAAGCCACATAATTAGCTAGATAGACCAAATGTGTTACACATAAATATCTGTGACAGATAACACAAGCTTGATTACGATTTGATGAGAACTAAAACCAACTAATAATCTCATTGCTAACTACGAGTGTTGTGATACAATTTAAATTCATCACAACTCTGAATTTTCACCAAAATTTAGGGATCTCCACTGTAATTAACCACCGTCAATTAATGGTTCATTAAGCCCTGCAAAACAGTTCCACAACAGTAATAAAATGAGTTAACCTATTTTATTAACACAAATATATCATAGCATACACCAATCTAATTGAACCTTTTGGAGGAATTGACCGAGCCAGAAAAATAGACCAAATTTATTCTGACTTCACATATGTTGTTCAGTCTAAAGTAAACCCAACCCTATCAATATATGCGCGCTTGAGCCGGTCAAACTAAAAGAACCCCACATCATATGAAAATATTTGTTTTTAATTCATTAAGAAAAGAACATATCAAAGAAGAAGTAACTAGATATCAATTTGATAATTGTTCCTTTTTTCATAAAAATAAGAAATTTAAAATCCATTTGTTGAGTAAAATAAAAAGAAAATTACCAAAATGCAAAATTATCACGTAACTACAAATTAAAAGGTTAACTAACATTACCATACGAGTTTGTTTGTCGATGTTTACTTTCGGCAATTCGATAGTTTGAATCGGTTTTACTAGACCCTTATTGAAATATATTTGTCTAGATCTAACCTATAGACGTCTATTAGACATCAAATATATTAGACCCTTACAATATTTTTGTCCAAAACAAACTTACATGGTGCAATTCTTGTTAACAGAAATCGGGAAACTGAGATGAGTGCGACACTTAAGAGGAAGATCATCGATTCTTTCAGGCAAAAAGGGAGGCTCATTAGCAATGGCAGCCACAAGCTCAATGCAGTTACAAATCCTCTCAACTTGCCTACTACTTTCCCGAGCCAACCGGTTCATTTCCTGCACTCCACTACAACAATTCCAAGCCGGGTTGGCATTGGGAATGTGGCCATTGATGAACTCTATGCACGGGCTAAAGTAAATCATCACATCTAAACAGTCTATGAAGTTTTGTAGAGTTTGGGTGTGTATCGAACCCGAGATTAGCGCTAGGATCGACAGGATTAATGAGAGATTTCGATGATAATGACGAGTCATTTGTGTTGATGAGATTGGAGTTGAGTAATATGGAGGAATTTGGGGAGTTTGAAGTTTTGTTAGGGGTGAAAATGTATGTTTTGAGTTAGTTGGCTCACAATGGTTTGTACTTATGTCATGCTTCATATAGTATTGGGATTTGATGTTGCATAACTTTTGCATGGATTTTCTGTTTTCTTTTGGCATAATGGGCGTTTGCACTAAGAATTTTTGAGCAATAATTGTCTAAGTTGTGGTCAAAATGCAAGTATAAACCACCAATAATTTTTGAAAAACAAAAAACATTTTTGAAAAACAACCACCAATAATTTACCTCTAGAAATACAGTTATTTTTTAAATTCTCCATGAGTAAGAAATATTTTTCAAATTTTTCGTGAGTAAGAAATATTTTCTATTAGGTTATTCGCTTAGGATGCTTACCCTTTCAATTTGGGATGAATAAGGCATTGAGAATGTATAAGATGCAAAGAAACTCACACTTTGTACATGCAGTTTAGTAAGAAAAGTTTTTCAAGACAAGATTTTTTAGAGGAATGACTGAATATTTTTTTTTTTTGAAAAAAAAGGAATGACTGAATATTACTTTTATAAAATTTATTGATGGTGAGGTTTGAATCCACCACCTCGCATTTCTTAATAAAGTCAGTGAAGCCACTCACTCATATATTGTAACTTTAAAGTTTACAAAAATAAAATTCCAGTATTTAAATGATAATTAATCTATCATTGTAATATTTTTTCACTATCTTTTTCCTATTTATAAATTTATTAAAAATAACTAAATAAAATTGTAAGAATTATATTTAAAAAATAAAAAGAAAAAAGTTTCTCTTATCGTTGAATGTAATAAAAAGAAACTTTATCTTAGATTGTATTTTGCGAATATATTTCATTTCCTGATAAATGATAAAACGACGCAGTTTAATACGCGTCCCCGAACCCAAAATATAACCGTTGTGACTAACCTGTAAAGAAATGGTCTGGCCGTTGGTTGGTGTGGGCCCAAATTCAAAAAATATGACCGTTAGAGATCCTTCTTCTTCACCTTCATTCCATCTCTCTTAATCCTTTTACCCAAGAATCGATAAAATCCCAAATTTCAACCGTACAATTTTTACTGATTATCACCGGATTATTTATGGCGGCGGCCGAGGACTGCGGCGGCATTACGGCGATAACAATGATAGATGAGAAGTACGAATTCTCTGCCCCGAGATTCTACGATTTCACCGTTGGAGAATCAGAGGAGGATATGCGAAAAGCCGAACTCTGGTTTGAATCGGCTCTCAGCTGTGCTCCTTCTCGTACGTTTAATCTGCTTCTACTCATTAGTTCCAGTTTGGACGCCGAATTTCATTTTAATTCTGAGATTTAGGGTTTCTGCGTAGTCCAAAATTAGATTACATCATCTTCCTTTTGAAAGTACGAGTTTAGGCTTAATTAGTTTTTTGGTTATGTGCTTTATATTTCCTGGTTTTTCTGTTGTTAACTGTTACTCCTTCTCAATCTTATCTTTATGCTAGTTCGATCTGTTTCTGTGATAGCTTTGTTGAGATTTAGGGTTTCTATGTAACTTTTCCTTCGGTAATTAGTCTGAATTATCTTCTATTGAAGATTGAGGTGTTTGATATGCCTTCATTGCTCATTCTGATGCTGAATGGAACAATTAGTTGAACTTGTAGATAGCTTTCTGTTCTGAATGCTGAGCACTTGTTTTGTTGTAGAAGAAATTCAATGAAATATTTTCAATCTTGATGAGAAAGTATATGAACAACTGTGGAAAGTTTAGGTTTCGGTTTCATAGGAACAAGCCAGACAATTATTAGAAGCACCGGAAACATTCAGCCTTTTTTGGATGACGTTAATGACGTTTATGCCATGATTGTGAACCTATGATGGCTTGTTAAGGTTGAATTTCTAGCTTTAATGTTGATTCAAGTATAATCTTATTTCCCTCTTGTTTATGCAGCCTTTATGCCTAAAATTAAGACTGGCAGATCACTCAAGGTTGAGGCCTTGTGTGATTTCAGTGAAGCTGCAGAACAGTCTCAAAAGGTGATAATGCTTCTGTTCTGGTTGCCAGTCTATATTTTGAGTGTATAAATTGACTGACAAATTGATTTTAATTCAGCACTCTTCTTAAATACTTGATTCAGGTATCAGAATCATCAGATTCTACCGCTGCTAATAATTCCTCCAGTATCAATTCAGAATCAGAAACTAGAGAAGAAGATCAGCTAGAAAAGGAAAAGATCGGAAACATTTCCTGTGGAGAAGAAGGGAAGGGGACTTGTTTTACCGAAGAGGCCAAAAGGTTTGTGTCTCAGTTTCTTGAATAACAGTTTTTTGAATTAGAATAGTGTTCAGTTTGTGGTTGCGTTTTTCTGACATAATCCCCTTTCTGTATTAGCCGGGTTTCTGTTGAAACTGAGCCTGCTGATACCAATGTGGATGGTAAAGTTGATTCTTGTTGCACTCCAAAGTTACCTGTGACATCTCAAAAGGAAAGCCAATTGACCAAGTCCAAGAAGCACCAATCAGCTAAACGAGTCGCTAGTATGGTCAGGAATCCATTGTCTCTGAAACCAAAGAACCACTCACAACACTCGCATGTTAAAGGATCTAAACCAGAAAGTGCCAAAAGGTTCTTACACTTGACAAACCTCTTGTTATGCTCTCCTGTTGAAATTCATATTGTATATCATACTGATGATGGACTGTAACTTTTGTATAGACCGGAAAATGTACAGAATGTAGTTGGAAAATCCAATTTAGCTCAAGAAAACCAGGCTGTCAAGAAGCACAAGCTTGAAGGAGGAGCAGCTAGACAGGTAATTTGTTTGTATTAAGTTGATCTTTGACATTTAAGCGTCTTTTTTCCATTCTCTCTTACTTAAACAGTTGGCAATTTTTGTTGAATTTCAGATTCTTAGTATTAAACCCCCACAACAATTGCATCACAAGTCCAAACTCGGTGTTTGCAATAATAATGCGAACCCATCTCATGCTAATACAAAAAAAGAAGAGAGAAAGGTTTGAGTAGTTTTGTTATTTCTAAATTATGTCCTTGTTTGGTGCTATGCTTGGAGCCAACACATTTAAAACCTTTTTATATTCTGTTAAGGTTTATGTTTGGGAAATAGAACGGAAACCATTCGTTCCAATGGCAGAGATGATGAAAAAGTTCCAATCAAGTACAAGAGACCTATCGATGCTAAGCATGAAAAGCAATTCTATGTTACATGTAAGTATAAGGCTCCCCCTATTTCTTGTATTCGGTATTGTTTCCTGATTTCACAGAAATAATTTGGGATCGTGCTGCTTTCTAACCAGGGGAAAGCTCCACTTTCACTTACAAGGCCTAAGGAGCCTGAATTCGAAACATCTCAGCGAGTTCGATCAGTTAAAGTAAAGAGCACTGCAGAACTCGAAGAGGAGATGATGGCTAAGGTTCCCAAGTTCAAAGCAAGACCATTAAACAAAAAGGTAAAACTTTGTTCATGTCACATGAAATAAATATAGTGCATCCTCTGTTTTGACATGGAATTTATGCTTCTTTTTTTTCAGATTTTGGAGGCTCCATCCTTGTCTGCTATCCCGAGAAGCACACCTCAACTGCCTGAATTTCAGGTACGCTTGAAAGAACGACTCAAAATTCAAAACCAAAATCGGTTTGACTTTTAACACTGCTATACTTATATGATCCGATTTCTGCAGGAATTTCACTTTAAGACAGCAGCAAGGGCCAATCAGAAAGATGATTCTGTTTCAGTGACCTCAACACAAGTATCAAATCAGGTTCAATAACATCATTTCTTTCATTTCATTTTGTTTCTAGTCTAATAAAAACCTTTTCGGTTTTCACTAACTCGAGCAAACTTCGTGACAGAAGCATGATTGGAAGCCTCATCATCTCACAGACCCGAAACCTCCTCTTCTTCATACTACTTTGAGGGCTCGTCCACCAAAGGTGAAAAGCTCTATAGAACTCGAGAAGGAGGCACTCGAAAAGATACCAAAGTTCAAGGCGAGGCCTTTGAATAAAAAGGTACAATTCCCATTTCACATCACTCCCTATATTTCTCCATTTTCACAAGTTAGTGTTCATTAACAACTGCAAAACCACATTGTGTTTAGATCTTTGAAAGCAAAGGCGATTTGGGAGTATCCTGCAATCCAAAGAAACAAGTCACTATACCGAAAGAGTTTCACTTTGCCATAGATGAAAGGATTCCTCCTCCAGCTGTGGTTGCTGATATTTTTGACAAGGTAACTTCAACTTATACTAATGGTGAAGTTTTAGGAGACATAATATAATCTCTTATCATGTCGGTAATTTTTTTAGCTTTCATTGAACTCGGAACCTTGCCATGACAATCCACTGCCCAAGAAGACAAAACCGAATCCTTTCCATCTCCACACAGAGGTACATTTATTCAGTCCTTGGTTCATAAATGAAAAACATTAATTTTATGCTTACATATTTGCTGCTATATTATTACAGGAAAGAGGAGCTGAAAAAGAGAGGAAATTACTGATGGATTTGGTACAGAAACAGATCGAGGAGGAACGGGGCAGGGTTCCAAGGGCTAACCCCTACCCTTACACCACGGACTATCCAGTGGTAAATTTACAAACACATATCTCTCTACATGCTATGCATTTTATAAGACATGGAATAATATAAGATGATAAGAGGATTGACTTGTGTTTTTCTGCAGGTTCCTCCAAAGCCAGAACCCAAACCCGTCACAAAACCCGAACCTTTCCCCCTGGAAAGTCTGCAAAGGCATGAAGAGGAAATGAGAAGAGAGATGGAAGAAAGGCAACGGATTGAAAGAGAAAAGGCTGAAAAGAGGAAGTTCAAAGCACAGCCAATTCTCAAAGAGTAAGCAAAATAGTAAAACCTTAGCTTGTCTTTGCCTTATAAGACTGTGAAATGTGAAACTCAATCAATTTGTTCTCCGGTCTCTTGTTTGTATTATGCAGAGATCCGATTCCACTACCCGAGAAAAAGCGAAAACCCCTCACACAAGTTCAACAATTCAGCCTCCAAGTAGAGAACAGAGCTGTTGAAAGAGCAGAATTTGATCAAAAGGTAATTTCGAAACAATCCATTGCACCAATATAGGAACATTTTTGCCTTCCCTTTCGGTTTCAATGAACTCTAATATGGTTTATGCAGGTAAAAGAGAAAGAACAACTCTACAAGAGATACAGAGAGGAAAGTGAAGCTGCAAGAATGGTATTGAGCCTATCAATTCATTCTATTGAGTAACTTGTTTAGATATGAAAAAACTGAATTCTGAAACATATTTTGTATAAATTGCAGATCGAGGAAGAGAGGGCAGTGAAGCAAATGAGAAGAACAATGGTTCCCCATGCGAGGCCAGTACCAAGCTTCGAGCATTCATTTTGCCCCAAAAAGTATGAAAAATCAAAACTTTGATTCACAAATACCATAATTCTCATTAGATTCTAGTTAAAAAAGCTAAGAACTCGAAAATGTGCAGATCTTCAAAAGGTGTAACTAAACCGAAATCACCGAATTTGCGGGTTCTAAGAAGGAAAGAAAAGCAAAGGATAATGACGGTGAATCCTGCAGCCTCTAGCCCTGCTTCTTGTATGAGATAATGCACTTGAAGGTGACTTTGTTAGCAGTTCAAGTCTCTTGAACCCATTTCTTTGTTCTTGAAATCCAATATTTATTGTTATCATTCTTTTTGTAATTGCAAACAGAATTGGGAAAAACTTGTATTGCGAGTTAAGTTAATTTTCAGCTTAATCATTCAGTGGACCTCATAATTGTGTAATAGCGCTAATATGCAATCTTGGAAGAAAAAAGACATACAATCTAATGAAAATGAATGTAAAAAAAATAGTGCAAAATGTGAAACTCAATCGATTCGTTCTTCCATTTCTTGTTGTTTTATGCAGAGATCCGATTCCACTATCTGACAAAGTGTGAAAAAATCAAAATTTTAATTTATAACAATCATAATTCTTATTACATGCTAGTGATAAAAGCTAACAATTTGTAAAATGCGCAGATCTTCCAAAAGATAGGAAAAGTAGTACTGTAAATTAATACTATAGTATGGTTATTGCATTCAATATTGACGATAGTTTAGTCTACTGCAATTTAGTTTCGGCTGGTTTACTTCAAGGATAAATATTTCTAAATGTACTCAGAATTCATTTTGACTCCATCTTTACAACATGGCCTTTTTTTCAAATAAGTCATCAAAATGAAAAGAATAAATTATTATACGTGTCCTCTTGAAAATGATGGCTCGTCTTTAGTATAACTGTAATAATAAAACGGGGGAATTTTTCAGCTGCAAAATAAGTTCCTTCTCAAACAATAGTTTCAATTTATTTCTCGCGGAAAATTAATAAAGTTTGTACATAATGTTAATGAAGTTTCATTTGAAATTTTTAGAAATATTAATTCCAAACGCACACTTATGTCAATAAACAAGCATTTGTATTGAGTATACTGATGATTTTCATTTTCTTTTAGTTCGAAATATGCTTTACATTTCCGCTTGTTTCTTTATCCATTTCCAAAAATATAAGGACATTTCATATTTTATATGCATGCTCAGGCTTGTTCTTTTTAACTAAACCTATAACTAATTTAACATTAATTTAATATGATATTAATTATTAAAATGGAAAATAATAGGTCTTTAATATATAGAATTTATAACTACTTCCTATCTCAATTTCACCTCGCGAAATACATTCATCGTCTATTGTTTATGACTGTTTTAAATATCTCCGTCTGGACCCGTCTAGACGTTATTTTGAGGTTTACCGTCACGTTTTGGACTCCTAGGGCGCTTTTACGTCCTAAGCCGACTTATAGCCATCTAAGCTCTGTTTAGGCCCTATCTAGACTCAATTTTTAAAGAATTAATAAATATTTAAAATAATAAAAATATAAATCCACCTAAACCCGCTAGGCTCAGCCCAGGCCCTGGAAGCTTCGGCCGCCCGACTAGTGCCTAGCATTTTTTAAAACCTTGCAAACCACCCGATTATCATCCAAAAAATCAAATAAAGAAAAATTATTGGTTATGTGATATTAAAGGGTGTTTTTCGTGATTTAGAAGCTACTTTATCATCCAACAAATCAGCTAATAACTAGCTATTTAAGTGTTTTTGATAAATTTTTTTGCAACTTATAAGTAAAATATTTTAAGACTAAGTATATGACTTCTTTTAAGGCAAAAAGTAAAAAGAAACCAAAACTCGGGAGACCACCTAAATCAATATCATTAATATGGTCCATATTTATTTATAATAATGTAACAGTATTGTATTTTAGTAGTTCGATGTTGTTTATATGCAATATAAGGATACAAAATTTTTACCTCTTTTATGACAGAATTTTGATCGAGAACCGAAATTGAGTTACATATCATACACTTACATAATTTAATATTTATTCTAATAAGGGCAACAACAATAACATTACCTTAATGTTTAACAAGATACAAGCAAAAGCCATACATCTTTACAGAGACATTGTTATCAATTGACCAAAAAGTATTGTTTCTTTTGCAATAAAAGAATTTCCTTCATTCTAGGGTAAACTTACAAAAATAACTTGCAGTTTTGACTTCTTTACAAAAAGTTTTAATGGAATTTTTCTCATAGCATTTTGATTATATTATTCAAAATTAAGTTGTAAGTACTACACTTGTTAATTAAAAAATTGAGGGTAAAGTTGTCGTGTATCGAAACAATAAGTAAGGGCTTCGTAATACTTGGTAATTATAACGTGTTCATATTTTTTTGTACTTTCCTTTCCTAG
The DNA here is from genome assembly GCA_948291685.1 of Euphorbia celastroides. NCBI lineage: Eukaryota > Viridiplantae > Streptophyta > Magnoliopsida > Malpighiales > Euphorbiaceae > Euphorbia > Euphorbia celastroides. The sequence continues at coordinate 9,212 of CAOJBJ010430692.1, read as the reverse complement.
AAAATATTGTTTTGGGAAAAATAATGCAAAGATAATCGTCGAACTTAGTTAATGGTTTTCTTATAGAAAATATATTAATTGTATTAAGGAAAATTATTGTTATTATTCACTTTTTCAAACTTAATTACATACTTATCACCTTATTTCTCCTTTAACATATCCTAATCAAATACTAATCAACCAAACCTTTCATACGTTCCTCCTCCTCCTCTTCCTCCTTAAAAAGAATTTAATGTACGTATAATGTTTGTTGCTGTTAAATTTAATGTTAAAAAATAAATAAGACGGAACACAAACAACAACAAGTCAATCATGATGAATAATAGTTGTTGTTGTAACAATATATAGCTTTTAATACTATAAATAAGTAATGTATATGCTTTATACTAATAAACTCTCATGAATTTGTTACCATGGTAAGGATATAAACATTATAGTACTTTAAGTACATAGTTGTAATTAAAGTATATAGTTATAATAAATATTATTTAATATTAAGTATTTGTGCCTCTTTTTTTATTCAGTTATTATTTGTACTGATTCACTACTAGTTAATGCATGCAACCTGAAGACTAATTAGCATAATATGCTTTAGATTGTTTAGTGTTTTTTTTTTTTGTACTTTGTTCTATTAGTCTTGATATTGAAAATTTTAGTAAATATTTTTTTATGATAGTTGAGTTCTCTAAATTTATCAATTTTACTAAATTACATTCCCCTTTGAAAATGGATCAAAACTTAATTATATTTAGCTAATATTTCATTAATTTATGTTAAATTTTATGATTAACATTTACCAAAACAATTTTGTAAACTTCGTATCTACATGCGGTTGTTAATAAATCACTCATAACTGAATGTTAAGGATACTTGCCTTGAATTTTCCACCTATAATTGCCATAGTTGATCTCCATATCTATGTGAAGAAATATTTGGTATGAAAAATAACACATATACAATATAAAGGCAATAATTTTGAAAGCAATGTTTTAATTTTACATTTTCATTTACTCAAATTTGACTATTTTTGACCAATTATTTTAATATTAATGTTTATCCAATAAATATCATCTCATATCATCACAATTTTATATAATTACAGTATTACAATTATGCCCATAGTATAAAATACATAAATATACAAGGAAATAGTACAATTATTCCCTACTCTATTACATTTAACCAAAGGTTCTCCACTTAGTTTCCTTGATTCAATTTTCTAATAATATTTATGTACAAAATATCTAGTTGTCTAGTATTAGGAGTTGACATTATACCAAGAAATCTTATTGTTCGTCTTAAGAAGATTATTAGGGTAAGAGTTTAAGAAATTTATCAAGTGTTAGTATAGTTTATATTTTTCCATACACTTATCTTCGGTTTATTTAATGATAAAGTCGCATTCCAATCTTAAATATTTTCATCTCCTTGTGTAGATATTACTCTGACGCTTGAAAACAAAGGTACAAAGGAGGTAATTATCCTTCTTGCCTTGGTTGTTGCTACATTACGAAGCATTGTTTTCAAGATGATTTTTGAAGTGTTGCTAGAAAAAGAAGAAAGTTACTTATATTTTTTTTTATCTTAAATGATAAACTTGAAAGGAAGGGTAAACTGGTAAATGATTGATGTGAACATGGTAATTTGGATGTGAACTCTGAGAACTTTATTACAAGAATTATGTGTCTCACAAGTTATTAATACAAGTATTTTTGTGTCTCAACCGGAAAAATACTACTTAAGAGACACTGATTTCATTCAATCAATTTCATTAATTCAAAGCTAAAAAGAAAAAATCTTCTCTTTGTCAGCCTTTCAACATGGACCTATTAGCTGTTGCTTCTCTCTCTAGTAAGGATAGTAGTGATGACAGAGATCTGAAGGATATCAATTATGACGAAATTATCCATAATGAGTGTGTTATACTTATATTGTAAGTAACATTTTGTTTTTAATTTTTAGATTGGCTCGTAATGAGCTTACAATAATAATCTTTGGAAAACTTATCTTTCTTCACTCGAGTGTGGACTCGAATCTTCGACATCTAGGATCGCAACTTAACCACTAAACTAAGATCTTTGTCTATTGTAAATAACATTTCAATGCAATGAAAATTATGAAAAAACACATGAATTTAAAGTACTAAAATTAGCATCATCTTGTATTATTGTGGTAAAATAAATGTATATGTTGCGATTTCTTAAGGTTGGTATTGGTACAACTTAAGAATATCACTGAGTTCAATATGTGGCTTCGTTATTGAATAAATGTAAACTTTATGAATTCTTTATTTTGGATTCATTTGGGAAGAGTATTAATCATGACCAATATCAATCCCATGAATCACACAAATACCACTTTGGAGAGTTATAAATAATGCGACTGGTTCCGTCATATCCTATATCAATTCAATATTCAATACTAAATAATGGAATTTGATCCTACTGCTAGGCTTGTTGAGATCCAAACCCTACTTAATGAATTACCGAAGGAACTCCAATGGAGGTGCACTAAGCTCAACAATATTTTAATGAGCTTTAGAAGTCAAGAACTGAAAATAAGGAAAGAGCGAATACGCAGTCACATGCAACTTATAGAGGATGTGGAGGGAAGAAATTAACGGATTTTGAGATAATTGTAAAGTAAGGTACGAAAATGCAAAAAAATACATGATGCAGTGATGACATCATCAATTAGAGAGAGGGGACAACAAAAAACAAGGGGAAGAGAAATGACGTACAAAACAAGGGGATCTCAAATTTGAATTCATTTTCAGTAAAAAAGGTTATGACCCAAAAGTTTGAGTGAAAGTAAAGTTAAAATTCAGTATAGTTTTATAATTTTCCTTGCATTAAATTGTATGATAGTACAGAAAATAGATTTACAAAATAAATCGCTTTCTTATTTTTTAAAATCAACTATGTTATATATTTTTAAATTATGAATTCTTTGACCATTAATTTATTTCTCTAATGTATGAGTTTGATTTTGTTTGCAAAATTTTGGTTAGTATATTTATATAAATTGCATATCGAATTTAGCAAAATATTAATATATAAATTGCACAATTGAGTCAAATTCATCAATTTTCTAATATATTGATGTTGTCATGCAATATTATCAACATCAATATATTAGAAAATTTTGGCAATAGTGTGCTTTAAAAAAATTCTTTTAGCAATAGTGTGCTAAAAAATGAATTCTTTTAAATTATTTTCTAAAAATCCAAGAGTGTATAATCCTTTGTGAGGCGAATGATGTTGTGATATTTATGATATCAGTTTTTACTTCTCCTGTATCCATATCAACCATTTATCCCCTATTGTAGAATTGGAGGATATGAGATCAAAAATGGGTGGGTGGATTTGCACATGCAATGGAAAGGAAGGTGACAAGGTTATCTATTTTCCGTGGATGCCGTTTCAAATGCCACAATTCAAGCCAGAATGGGGAGCAAAAATTGTATGCACTAAAGTATTCATTGGTTCTAGAAAATGCTTGGAAGTTAGTAAAGGACTTGAGCTTAGGAAACTACAAATTAGGAAGAGGCTTCGAAGAACATTTCAGCTCTTTGGAATAGTTGGATTTGTTTCAGGTTAAGTTGAGTAAGGAGCTATCTATTTTGGTTGGATTTATACTCAAAATGAGGTGATGAAAATCGATGGTTATGTGTTAATTGATTCACTACACCTTGGCCACATGGTTGTGTTATGTTTTTAATGGCATGACGAGTAGAATATTTCAGATGAAAACCTATATGAAATATTGATGTAGAAGGTAGAAAATATGGAACATTGGAAGCATTCTTATCTTTCATTTATTGTTGAAAAAAAAATACATAACAATCAACCAACAACTAGTGCATAAAATCTGTTACAGAAAGATCCTGAGAGACTGCTTTTTTCTTTCACTAAATAGGAATGCAAGTATTCAACTGCCGGAAAGCGGGGTGGCCAGCTAGTCGGAATTAGACTTTCAATTCAATTGGTGACACATTGAAAGATTCCTCTACCACCACTCTGTATAAATGGAGGCTTGATTTGATAAGCTTTTGTGCTCTTTTGTAACTAAATATCTACCAAATCCAACTTATTAAAATAACATTCAAATCTGCTAAAGACATATTACAATAATTTTCTACTTGGCTTAGCATTTGCGGCATCTAGCTTATTTATTATTATTGATATGGGTCATGGCATGACATGGTCATGTTTATGGTTCATTAGCATCAATCATGGTCATAGTTATGTGCATTCTTATGTCATATGCAAGTCATGTGCCAATGATATTTTTCCTTCATGTTTATCTTATAAACCAAAAATAAAAAACTAACACACTAATTTTAGAGGTGTTCATAGCTAGACGGGGTAGAAGATCAAGGAATGACATTGAGCTGTCTAATGAAAGTTGGTTGAGCTGGAGATGGACATAAATGAATCTTGCAATCTAAATAAATGCTCCAACTTGCAAAACTTGACCAAGCCTATAACGGCTGAGAACATTAATGGATTAATGGTTGATCGGGGAAATCATTATAAACTTAAACGTATTAATCTGATAATCTTAGGAAAGTGGGTAAGTTCTATAGCTATATTCAATATTGTATATGTATGTGTACAGTGACGGAGTCAGCTTGGGACTTGGAGGGGACAAAAATTCATGGGTTTGGAACAAAAGCAGCACAAAAATGCAGTTTGAGGGATTTGAACCCTGGTTACAAGGAAAATTTGCCCCTCCTTTACCAACTCAGCCACAATTTATTATTGATATAAATCAAATTTTATATATAATATACTAATTTAAATGGTTTGGAGGGGGACAAAATACCGGAATTGCTAAGGTCGCCGGCGGCTCGGAGGGGACAACTGCCCCCGCCGCCGCCCCCCGTCCTTGTATGTGTATGTATATTTTTCTAACATTGCTCACTCTGTTACACAATTAGTTTCCTACCCACTCTCTTTCTAATTAGCATTATGTGTACACACCCCCAAAGTTTTTGTCATGAATTTGTAAATTGCCGAACGAAATGTCAACAACAAAATGAGTCGGTGGTAGATACTAGACGACCTAATTATGATAATTTATTGTTTTTCTTTTTTTGACCATTAAGATGTTTCTTCACTTTCTTATCTAATTATACTTAACATCTTTCTTTCGCTTGAAAGCCAAATTGGGTACCTAATGATGTGAGTGTGGAACAAGTGAGGCACCTCAGCATCATTGTTCACTAGGAATTGTTGGTCAAATTGAGGAAATTTGTGGCATTTTTGGAGGTGTTTCCCTCTCTCAAGTCACTTTTGTTTGCATGTTTTTGTAAGTTAAGAGTTAATTAGTTTCAAACTTATGTAGTTGTGTGCTTGTGCAGGAAACTGATGTGGTCCCAAATAATGGTCTTGGAGAAGAAGAAAAGGCACAAGAGGAAGAAGAAGTAATATTCTATGAACCCATCTTTCTGACTCACTTCTCAGTTATTGGGTTTGGATGCACCCAAAGGCAACGACAGTTCGTCATCCACTTGATGCAATGTGCACCTTGTCTTGTGAAGATATCATTACAGTCCCGCAAGACATCTTTCCTTCCTTCTATACAAATCAAACCAAATTCTAAGCGATAAGCAAGGTGAGATTTAAATTGCAAGATTATGATAAAGGTGGCATATGCCAATTTTAGAATGTTTTTTTATGCATTTTGCCCAGTTAAAAGTATTGATGTTTGTTGGGGTAGAGCCTGGCTTTTCCGACTAGGAACTGGATATTTTTGTTCATTAATTAATCTTTATTTTTAATGATTGAAATTCTACCTGAAGGCAGTTTTGTTTGTTCCAATGAGCGCTCTTATGTTGCAAGTATGGAGATGAGTAGTCACTATAAACAATTGCTGATAGTGATACGGCAGAAGCATGAGATCGAGGAAGATAATGAGATGATCAAATGTAAAATCCGCAACAATTATATTGAACCAGAAACTTTCCCCCGTCACATTGGGGAGGGTTGCAGGGAGGCGTCATCTAATGCAAGGATGCTCGACATGGTAGCCAAATGGAAAAAATCGATACGGATTTTGAACTGATATTTAATTTATTTGATGAGCTTAAAGCAATTCAACCTACTTTCCTAATACAACTGGGAGAGTGTATTATAGAGCTGCAGGGTGTGCGTCAAAGGGCTGGTCAACAGAGCCAGACAATGAAGAATTGGTTTGAAACTTTGTCGTCTGAAACTCCATTCATGTCTGTTGGTTTTTTTTACATTTGTTCCACTTTTAGGAGTGCAGAAACATAGGCACACTACTGCAGTAATTTTTGGTGGAACTCATTTGAGTTGTTGCATGACCTGTGAAAACATTTGGTTGTTGCGTTAAGGGAACATAAGTAATATTTTTCACTATTCTCCCACTTACTTGAGCTTGGCTTCGTCCCGTGTTTGAGTACAATTGGTTGCATTTTAGTCGAAATTAATAAAGCATTTATTACACTACTAAGATGACTTTTTGTCCATTATAAAAGTCTCTCTCTTATTAATTACCAACTTAATTATAATTTCACTCCTCATTAATATGAGAGAAAATGAGGTAAAGAATGATTAAAAAAAAATACATTAATAATCCAAATAGATAAATAGAAAAAAAGCACCAAAAAGTGACTAAAATCGATTATTTATAAAGAACAGGGAATACATTCTATGAAAAAACACTCCATCACAACAATAATGAATACAAAACTATTTTATTGTGACGAAGTGAGAAAGCATAAAAATTATATAAAAAAAATAATTTGAAAGAATCTCAAATATTGCGACAATTCACGTAATTAATAACGTTATTTATCTAAATCCATCTTAGCGGGGTTCATCAATTTATTTTAATGGGGTTCAATTTATTTCATAAATGAAATAATACAAAATTAAAGGTGTCCACGGACTCCACTAATATTAAGGTGAATTCGCTCCTGCTTACACACCACCCAAACTAAATTTATTCACATTCGGACACAAATCAAAATTCTCTCTACATTATATTCATGTTCTACATCTTCTCTGATACCTATTTATTTGCCACAAAAACATTTCATCCTAGTGCTATGCACTTTGTTACCTTTCAAGCATCTTGTTATTAAACTTTTCATAGTGTTTTTGCATGTAATTTACATTAAAGGGGCCGAAAAAGCAACACATTAAATAGAACGAATATCAAATCGGTTATAATACCAAAGGGTCAAAAAAGGTTATCGAAATTGTAATGATTTAGTAACTAATTATGTGCATACAAGCATATAATTTTTTTATTAAGAATGTTTATATACTAATTTGTCTTCTTTTGTCAAAATGAATAAATGATGCACTTATTCAAGTTTACTTTGTGATTTGATGATTTCATTGTATAATATAATGTAACAATGAATTCTGAAATGTACTGCAAAATCATTAAAAAGAAAACTGCAATCATCCCACAAGTAATGTACGCATGAAAGAGACTTCTTTAGAACAACTAATGAGCCTCTAATTTTAGAACAACTTATATGTGGTTGTATCAATATCCTCCAATTGGATACATAAAGGATCAATAACTAAACAATTATAATGGACTGAAGGGTCAATAGGCTGATTTAACATTTGAAACTCAAATGCATACTTACAAGGGATCCAAAGTTATATATTTTTTGCAAGTCGTATAGTAAGAACATTTCAAGTTAGGGGCACTATTAATTTACTAATTTGGCACCACAAATTAACACTTGGACAACATATGTCCAATCATATATTTTATTACACAAATAATGTACATGCCTAATAGACATATGCCGCAAAACCTGCTAATTATACCTTCCCAATTATTGTCACCTTTTGTTAACATGACGATTTGATGCAATCCACGTGCTCGCTGATTTTATATCAAGTTAGACCTTTAAAGGAGTCTGGTGTTTAGGAGTCGTCACTTAATTCAATTATTACAGGTCAATTAAGAAAACTCTAAAGAATGTAACCAGAGAAGGGTTCGGGGAACATGTCATGATTTTTGTGTTGGACTAAATGTAATGCAGGTGAAAGATGTTTTTTAGTTATTTGACTTGAAACCCGTAATTAATTACAGATTGGCCTACATATCCTATATTGAATAGGGAAATCAAAGTCAATGTAGTTCGGAAAATGCATATTGAAAGGCAAGGAATGCTTTATGCATGAAGGTGGGCTTTTAGTCAAGTTGGGTTTATTTTACCAAATTAGTTTATAGACTTTAAGTCTCAATGCTTCTTTTGAAGACTTTTAATGTGATGTGATTGTGTACCTAAATTCATTTTAGGGTTTAGTTGAAAAGATGTGACTTATGTCAAAATTGATTGATTATTGGTTTACCTAAATTCATTTTAGGGTTTAATTCCAAGTTAAGTGTGGCTTATGCCGATTAATTGATTATTTAGCCCCAATTTAAGGTTCCCTTAATTGACCGCTTTAAATGATGTGAAGAATGGTCATTTTAAACCGGAAATGAAAGATATACAAAGAAAATGGAGAAAATAATTATACCTTGTTCGCCTTGATACCGCTCCTCAAATCCAAATTAGTCCAATTAATTTTTAGTTTAAGTTTGAAATTTAATCGGGCAGCAATTCAAATGTAATTCGAAAATTAAAGACTCTTAATTGACACAAAGCTTCGAAAAGATCGAATAAGGACTTAGAGAGAAGCAGGCTAGTACTCCGAATAGCCGGGGGTCCAGATTATGGAGAATCAGGGGGCTATTTATAAGTTTAGAAAGCAGAATTCGGGCTCCACGGTGCGCGCGCGCTCCGGTGCGAGGCGCGCGTGCGCCGCCTCCGGCACCAGCGAGCAGACTGGAAAACGCACCTTCGGTGCAATTTTTCACGTTTTTCACGATTTTCGGGAGTTTTGGACCTCCGAAAAATAATCCGAGATCAGTTATGTGATCCTCGTTCCGTTACGAACGTTCTGAGTGGTATATTGGCATGCTTCTAGAGACTTTTACCGGAGCTACGTTGTGTACTTCGACTGAACTTTTGGAGCCGAAAAATCGAGTATTCACAGTTGCCCCTCCATTTGGACCTGTGAAAATGATTCACAGGACCAAATGGACCTCTGAAACGAGATTTTTGGTGGTGAGGGCAGATGAACCTGCACTTTGAGATGTTTCTATAAACATGCATTATGGATGTTTATGAAATGATGATTTTTGATGATTTTTTTTTGTTTGTATGC
>CAOJBJ010430658.1:0-10192 GCA_948291685.1 Euphorbia celastroides | reverse complement strand
GCAATCGAAAAAAAAATCGAAAAAGTATATGACAATGGATGGCGTTTCGAAGATAAAAATGAGACGAACAAAAAACTCTAAAGCGGCAAATCAAAAAAATTAACGATTTTTGAGATAAATGCAAAATAAAGTAAGAAAATTCAAAGAAATTGCTGATGCAGGGATGACATCATTAATTAGAGAAAATGGGAGAGGGGACCACGCATGAAGGGAAGAAGGAAGGGAGGAAAAGGTATTTGGAATGTAATGTTTGGAATGAAAGTTTGGGTTTGGTTAAGAAAAAGTATTGGTCCAATCCTTAAAAGTATTGGATGAAATTAAAGGATAAAAATATTTTTATCCTTCTCCCTATTTTTTTACCAAAAAATATAATCATAAGAATCATTAAAAGAATTTGCGCGTTCAAATCAATGTATCATCTTGATAATGGAAAATGTAATTATAAGGTGAATTCTTTTCTATTTCCAATTTTAGAGAAACAAATAATTTCAACCCATTGAATGCAAAACTTAATGTTGAGTATATGATTTTTTATTTAGGTTTCTTGATACTCGGTAGTTGAGTATACGATTTTCCGTTTCTAATCTTTAAGAAGGGGTTTAACGTTAAAAATTATTGTTAGTTTAATTAATTTAAAACTATAGTTTAATATTGAAAAGATAACAGATAATTATAAGTTTGCCTAACATTTTTGTTTCGTTTGCAGAATTTATCACCTAATACATGGTAAACTTTCTTTTCAAATACGCTCTTGAATTGACGAGAAGGATTGGAATTACAGCTTTTACGTAGGATGAAAAAGCTACTAAAGTTGACAATATTTTGATTTCATCATAATTTTATTATAAAACATACCACTCATATAAATATTATGACCAAACGCGAGAACATTTTTTTCCTTAAAAAAAAATTGTCTCATAATGGACTTATCGTATCCATCTTCAGCTGAGTATGAACTAGAACCCGCGACATTTAAAATCATAGTTCCAATCTCAACTACTAAGCTATGACATTGATAAGATATCACTATGACAATGAAATCACATTGCTCAAAAATCTTCTGTTTGATCCGAGTAAAATTTTCTTGTTATTGTTCAACTTAATATATCTAAACGTTGTTATATTCTTAGTCGGCGTATTACTACTTCACCATATGCATATTTTCAAGTTATCTTTATTATAGTTATTATATTTAAAAATTGTAAACGCCAAAAACCGAGAGAGAATAATCCATAGAAAAAACAAGAAACCTAAAATCAAGGGTCTTAAAATACTAAAATTAAAATAAAATAATTATGTCTTCAATGAATTCTTTCTTTTACTTTAAAACTAAGACTATAGGTTTTGGGGTATTTTATGTAAACTTGTATATTTTTCTAATATTTTTTGAGTAACAATGAGGCATTTTATCGAAATTATTCATTGTGGGGCTTGAACTCATAACCCAACACTTACTGAATTTCCTCACAAAATTCATATAATATTATTGATATTTTGTTGAATTCATAGTTTTCAATATCTAGAAAATAAAAAGAATATGAATCCGATTGTCGTCTACATTTTACCCCACCAAATAGGGTTAAATTGCGAAATGGTTTTTAATCATCATCTTCTTCATCATGATGACAAGAGCTTGACATCATCATGATGATTGGTCATATGAAGGAAAGAAATAATTCGAATACCCAAATCCAACTAACTCTTCTATATATCTTTTTTTTTTCCTATTTTCCTTTTCCCCATTTCCTATAAATACCCACAAAAAATCACAACTCACCATTAATTCCTAAAACCCCAACTAACACAAACAAATCCCCCATTTTCTTTATATTCCGTGTTCTTGTTTGCATATGATAGCAACATTCTGCAACAATTTGTACATCAAATTAATCCCATCATCATCCATTACTAAAACCATCAATAACACCAGAATTTCTTCCTTAATCAAAATCAGCAACATGTCTTCGTCTAATTCGACCACTCCATTTGAAAATCCAAGATTTGTCAGCAAGAAATTCTTGGCCCAGCCCCAGCATGAGGGGGATGGAGCTGTTGTGAGAAGAGGCATTGGGTGGTATAAAGACTCGATTTTGATTGTTGGGTTCTTGTTTTTTTGAAGATTGATTATGTGGGTGTTGATTGTTTTTGTTGATTCTTTTCAGTAGGGAGCTCAAATCATTGGATCCTTTTCTTATGTTGGATGATTTTTCAGGTATTTCATGCCTTGGTTTTATTGAAGTTGAAAGCTCTCCATGTGTTTGATAAATTGACTCAATGAATTGTTCTGTCTCTGTTTTTGCAGTGGCTCGTCCTGCTGGTTTTCCTGATCATCCGCACAGAGGTTTTTGAATTATTTTTTACAAAATCGTAGAATTATTTCGTCAAAAGAAAATCTTGGAATTATGTAGTTTAATGAGAGATTCTGTTTTTGGCAGGTTTTGAGACTGTTACATATATGCTTGAGGTAGGAGATCTTGGTATAAAATACAGGTGAAAATCTGATTATTGGAAATTGAAAATGGTGAATTTTGATTAAATAGGGAGGGATCACTCATCAAGATTTTGCTGGGCACAAAGGCACAATCTATACTGGAGATGTGCAGGTATTCTCACTTGGATTTCAATTTTCTAATTTTTAATTTATTAGTTGACTCAAATGCAAATATGTAACATTATAATTAGCCTTACCCATTTTATTGCATTTTTTTGAAATAAAAAAATAGAGTATTAATGGTTAGTTGATTTTTGGGAAACAGTGGATGACAGCAGGAAGAGGGATAATCCACTCAGAAATGCCTGCAGGAGAAGGCACCCAAAGGGGCTTACAGCTTTGGATTAATCTTTCCTCTCATGACAAAATGTAAGATTTTTTAGAATTTAAATTATTCTGACTTTACCTTTTTTCCAACTTATAGTAAATAAGAGGAATACAAAAAATTCATGTAGCTTTGCTTATTTATAAGTAGTGAAATACCATGTGTTCTAGGGACTACTAAGTAGAATATAAAATTTGACAAATGTAGTTAATTTTTGCTAATACTAGACATTGACTTCGGCGATGTTGTGTATTAATTTGTTGATGACGCTGTTAATTGTTTGCTTTTAGTGTTATGGCGTGTGAACTAAATAGTATAGCAATAGGAGTTAATATACAATCGCAACCTTATAGCTTTATAGTAGTCTTATAGTTTGCTCATAATATACTTATAATTTACTTATAGTTATGTCATAGTTTACCTGTAATTTATGGGCTTTTTTTACAGAGAAACTGTTTCTACAAAGACCCCCCCTCGATCAACGGCTTACAATGTTTTAAGGCCCACAGACTTTACTTTTCAATTAATTTAATACCTTATCTAAAATTGTGAGCCATTGGATCGTTTATCCCTTAAAAAAAACTGTTTCTTTCTAAAAATTCTTGTAATTTACATATAGTTTTACCATAGTTCACTTATAATTTACATGATGACTCGAACCAAATTTGAATTTTCAGGATGAAGCCAAGGTACCAAGAGATCCAAAATGAAGACATAAAGAGGGCCGAAAGCGAAGGAGTAGAGGTCAAAATCATAGCAGGGGAATCAATGGGAGTCAAATCTCCAGTCTACACAAGAACACCAGCAATGTACCTTGATTTCACCCTCAAACCGAAGGCCCAAATGGATCAACCCATACCCGAATCATGGGCTGCATTTGCCTACATCATTGAAGGAGAGGCCACGTTTTCCATCAAAGAAACCACACCAATTCCTGCTAATCATATGGTGGTTTTGAGCCCTGGTGAAGGTGTCACTGTGTGGAACAAATCTTCAAAAAAGACCCTCAGATTTGTGCTAATTGCAGGCCAACCCATTAATGAGCCTGTGGTTCAATATGGACCCTTTGTGATGAACACTCAGGAGGAAATTGAGCAAACTATCAATGATTACCATTTGAGCAGGAATGGGTTTGAAATGGCCAAGTATTGGAGATCTCAATGATTATGTGGGTTGATTTGAAATAGATTTCTTTTTCAAGTGTTAAAAGGAAATTAGAGAAAAGAAATAATAAAAGATTTTTTTTGGGAAAATTTTGATTTGTTTCGTAGTTATTGGGGCATAAAAGAAAAGCTTCTAGATGATTTAATATTGCTACTACTTTCATAAGCTAACATGGTTATCAATAAAATGCCATCATGGTTCACCTTACCTTAGTTGATTTTATCTTTTTAATCTTTTCAATTTAAAAATATTTAATTAAACAATTTAACATGTATTTTAAAAAACAAAAATAATTAATTACTAAACGGATCAAGTGAATATAACATCTAGCTTATTGTTTTGTTTTATTATGTTAGCTTTTGCTGTCGACAATAAACACTATTTAGGTGTTAGTTTTGTATTTATATGTTTGGATAGCTTTTGATTTTATATTCTATGTGATAAGTAATTAATGTTGGTCTCAACATCTAAGCTAAAAAAAAGGTCGAATGCATCATTAGATCCCTCAGCTTTCACCAAAAAATCATTTAGGTCCTCAATCTTTTCGAAAGACCCCGAGGTCCCTCATCTTTAAAAAAGTGCACCTCCTAGATCTCTCAGAAGCACAAAACCACTCTCATCCAAAAGAGTGCGCTACACACGCGCCACGTCAGCACGTCACGTGTCAGGTTGGAAAAGTCAGACCAATCACATCCTGAAACGTGGCAGTTTATATTTAAAAATAAAAAAATATAAATTTTAATCCATTTACCCTAAATCTAAACCATTAACCCGTTTACCCTACACCAAAAACCCACTTTTTCAACCCATTTTCGATCCAAAAATGCGTCATTCTCTTCTGTAATTACCGGCTGAAATCTCGCCGTCGATGAGGCAGAATCGAAGTGGGTTGTTGAGTTTTCCCATACTTTGAAGAGCAAATTGAAATTCAGAATCCCCAATTCCAATTTTCACCCAAAAACCCCGGGAAAGAAACGAGAATCTCCCATTAGAGCTCCGACGGGCGGTTTCTGCTAAAGCCGTCGTGAAATTCTGGGGGCGGCGTGCTTGAAGGTGGAGAGAGTGAAGAGGAGCGTGAGGAACAGGAGGAGGACGCAAATTGAAATGGTGGATTGGGTTTTAGTGAGAATTGGGTTGCTGGAATTGGTTCTTTTGATGGAGTTTGAAATTGATTTGGGGGAAGAGTTGCCGAAGGAGGTGGATTTGTCGAGAACGGCGGGCTTGAAGGAGGAATTGGAGTCGGGGAAGAGGACGAGGAGAAAACCCATGCCCCAATTTTCGTTGGAATGGGATTTGATTGCCATTGTTGAAGAAAGGCAAGAATTCAGTCGTCGGAATTTCGCGGGAAAGCCGCCGGAAAGTTGTAAAAAGTCAGCCACTCTCTCCTGTTTTCAACGTCTGCCACGTCAGACGCCACATCAGCGTTGGGGACCTGGGGATCTGAGAGATACACTTTTTAAGAATTGAGGGACTTGCGGGGTCCTTTGAAAAGGCTGGGGACCTAAACAGTTTTTGAAGAAAAACTGGGGGACCTAATGATGCATTCAGCCTTAAAAAAACGATGCATATATAATTAAATAAAGTAATTGTAGAACTCACATATTTATCTGTTCTTCTTCCTACGATAGCGACCAATTTGTATTCACACATAGCTTCACTACAAAACAAACGACGACTTGCATTTATGTGATTTATGAAGTCAAGTTTTTCTCCTTGTGCCATTTTAGAGAAAGTGTAAAGATCATGCTGTTTTTTAATTAATATTCAATAAAAGAAATACAACGAATAAAACAGAATATCTTTGACATTTTTATTTATTCGTTATTCATTATTTCAGACTTGTTTCCAAAACATTAATTTTATGATATGAGGATTTGAAACTTTTGTTTATTGTGTCTCCTACACTCACATCGATATATTTTTTCAAATTTTTCCTGTAGGCAGAATATTACAAAATTATAAAACAAACTATGAAAGAACTAGTATAAGAAAACTACAACTCTACAAGACAACCTTAACAAAGAAAATAATAAGGAAATTTTAGGAAACTATACGACAAATATAACAGCGTATTGTAAAAAGCTACAAGCAAACTTTGCAGAAAATTATATGGCATTTAAGTTTTTTTTTTTTATATTTACAAGTATCTTCATTAAGATAATCTTGTACAAGGTAGTCAAAGTTAAGGTTTCTCACCCCTCTCAAAAAGTATATTTAGTGGAATTTAAACCATGTTCTCTTCCACATATTCGGTCTATGTTGCCAACTGAGCTACACCTTGTTGGTATATAACATTTATAAGATAACCATAGCATAATGGTAAGTTAACTATAAGAGAACTATAAAAAAAAATGTACAAAAACTGTTGGAGAAATTTAAGACAATTGCAAGATAGCTATTAGAGGTGTTAATCGGGCGGGCTCGGGCCGGGCTAATCGGGCTTTTGGTTAAAAATGCTAACCCAAGCCCGGTCCAAGCTCATATTTAAAACTTCGGGCTCGGACCGGACTTATGAAGTCAAATCCAAGCCCGGTCCAAAGCCTGTTAATAATTTTATCTTATTTTATTGTTAAATAAATTGTAAAAAATAAAATTCTATATACATTTTACATCTAAATATATATTATAGTAAAATTTTTAAAAGTTTAGTTAATAATTTAGTAAATTAATATTCAAACTAATATATAAACTATTAAATATAATATAAAAAATATAAAATAAATATATTTTTATTCGTCGGGCCGGGCTCGGGTATTTATACAAAAACCAAGTCCGACCCATAGAATTTCAGGCTTTCGCGGGCTCGGGCTCAGACCTGACTTTATATTAAAAGGTATATCCAAACCCGTCCATTTTAAACGGGCTCGGACCGGGCTGGATGGGTAGCCCGGCCCGTGAACACCTCTAATAGCTATCAGTGGCGGAGTCAGGGGGTGGTCAGCCGCCCACCCTCTTCGCCAGAAATCCCTGACCCCCTTCTTACTTCGCCTGTTTCAGATGACTTGCCGCCGCTCTTCTTTAAGTCGCCGCCTTCTACAATTCTGCGTCTCCCCATCTGTAATTCATCTTTCTTTTCTTGTAAAGTCCCAATAATGAAAACGACATCATTTGGAATTTAATAATAATTACCAAAACGACATTATTTTGGGTGTTTTATTAATTTTGTTAATTACCCCCATGCGTTACGAATTTGTTCCAAACTATTGAGTTTACAATTCATTCTAATCTAAGACAATTTCTGTTGTTTCCTGCCCATGACCACCAAGTTCGTCGAGTGTTGAAGTTTTTTGTTGCAATTCTCTTCAGGTTTCTCGGAATTAATAAAGAAAGCTTTTATGCGTAGAGATGAATATCATAAAAGAAACTCATGTCAGAGTGTTGCCTACACTCTCCTCTAGATCCATGTTTCATTCGGCTCTATGTCGTCATCTGATTCCATGTTGCATTTGACTCTATGTCATCATCCGACTCCACGAGTCCCACATCCGAAGATAAGTGAATCGAAGACCATTTATCGGATGAAGAATCATCGTCAGAAAAGCTCTCAGAGTACGAGCCATCAACCTCATTAAATTGATCATAACCTAACCCCCAAATCTTGACTAACTTGTCTTGCAATTGGGCAGTAGTAACAACCACCTTGTGCTCAACGAAGCTGTTCACAGACATCATATAGGTGTATGGAAGTGAGTACAAAATGTATCGGATGGCATTGTACTCTAGAATAGGAGAGCCCAAACATCCAACCATGTAAGTGAGAAATTTCAAATAGTCGATATGAGTGTGGATCGAGCCTCCTTACATCATCCTCGTATTCTCAAGAGGATGTCTAATGCAATCAACCTCATCGTTCGCCTCATCCTTGTGGGTTCGCATGAGGTATGCCATGATATCATAGGCCTTCATCCACTTGAACTCTGGTTCCATAGTTGACATCATCAATCGCTTCACATTAGAGTCATCTCTAATAAACTTCCAGAACCGATCCCAATTCATGGATCCTGGTTCCCCATATGGCTTGGTCGGTGGCGGTATCTTCAACACATAGTCTAGATTTTGTTCCTAGACAACACAAAATATGCCTTTGGGCCAATCTACGACTGATGTGTCAGATAACTTCCTAGTGATGAAAGGAATGATTTTCATAATCACATCATTTCTACCAGCCATTTTTCAGTGTTTCAGTACCTGCAAACAAAGAGATTCTATACACAAAAACAACAGAGTTATAATAAAGGACTTTTAACTCTGTTATTTTTGTGTATAGAATCTCTTTGTTTGCAGGTACTAAAACACTGAAAAATGGCTGCTAGAAACGATGTGATTATGAAGAGCATTCCTTTCATCAATAGGAAGTTATATGACACATCAGTTGTAGATTGGTCCAAAGACATATTCTGTGCTGTCAGGGAAGATACTGTCGCCGACCAAGCCATATGGGGAACCAGGATCCATGAATTGGGATCGGTTCTAGAAGTGGATTAGAGATGACTCTAGTGTGAAGCGACTGATGATGGTAACTATGGAACCAGAGTTCAAGGCCTAGTTCAAGTGAATGAAGGCTTATGATATCATGGCATACCTCATGCGAACCCACAAAGATGAGGTGAACGATGAGGTTGATCGCATTAGACATTGACTTGAGAATGCGAGGATGATGTCAGGAGGCTCGGTCCACACTCATGTCGACTATTTGAGATTTCTCATTTACATGGCTAGATGTTTAGGCTTTCCTATTCCAGAGTACAATGTCATTCGGTACATTTTGCACTCGCTTCCATACACCTATATGATGTCTGTGAACAGCTTCGTTGAGCACAAGGTGATTGTTACTGCTGCCCAATTGCAAGACAAGTTAGTCGAGATTTGGGGTTAGGTGATGATCAATTTAATGAGGTTGATGGGTCGTACTCTAAGAGCTTTTCTGACGATGATTCTTCCTCCAATAAATGATATTCAATTCATTTATCTTCGGATGTGGAACTCGTGGATTCGGATGATGACATAGAGTCGAATGACAGCATGGAGTCAAATGACAACATAGAGCCGGATGAGGACATGTATCTGGAAGAAAGTGTAGGCAACACTCTGACAGGTATTACTTTTAATAATAGCTTTTCATTGACTGAATGCTCGTAGTCTGTACCCTGTAGCTACATTTTTTAATATTTCGGCGGATGAATGCTCGTAGCCTTTCTTTAATCTTCATTTTCGTAGCCTTTCGGGATCCTTTGATATAACTTTGGCCTTGTACTGTCTGAAATTACATAGCCTTGAGGTGGTCTTCTAACTTCACACCTTTGTCGGAAGCAATTGATTGCAGCCAGATAGTTGTAGTGTATTGTCCCAGATTCACTACACCATAAAGTGCTTGTGCCAACACTAGAAAAGTGTCGGCTGATGTTAAAAATGTGTTACCTCAGGTGAATTGGTTACATTTTTGTGAAAAAGTGGGTGTCGGCTATACCGGCGTGTAGGGGTGTGCAAATGGTTCGGCTATCCGGTTTCCAAACCGAACCAAACTGAATTATTAATTTGGTTTGGATATTTCAAATAATCGGTTTGGATTAGATAATGAAAATTATATATTTCGGTTAATTGGTTTGGTTCGGATATTTTTTTGAAAAATCCGAAGAAACCAAACCAAACCGAATTATATGTAATATAAGTTTTTATGTATATATATGTACATTAATGAGATAAAAAATTATATATGATATTAAATATATATAATAATATGCAATATTTATTCAATGTTCATTAATTACTAATAATTAATATCTTAAGTTTTTACTTGTAGTATCCATTTAATGGTTTTGCCCAATTTTTTTTGCAAGTTTTATACCTTGTTCATATAAATTCGGATTGGATTGGTTTTTAACCAAACCAAATTATTTATTTAGGTTTTGTTAGGTTCGGTTTTAATATTATTTGGTTTGGTTGGGATAAAATTTTTTTGCTTATTCGGATATTGGTTAATTAGGTTTGGTTCGGTTTCGACCGAATGCTCACCCCTAACTACAGAGGATCCTTTTCCCTTTCTATTTTTGATTTCACTAATGTCACTTTCACTTAACTAGCATCTTGAGCATGATTTATAAAATATTTTGTTAACTTAATGAAATTTAATTATTTATTTATCAATGTTTTGCAGTCAGAAATTGAGTATTTACCAAAAGTGGAGCACAAAAACATCGTAGAGCTGATTGGGT
>CAOJBJ010430217.1:0-11700 GCA_948291685.1 Euphorbia celastroides | reverse complement strand
GAACCCATTTCCATGGGAAAAAGCTTGGCAGCTATTTCAAGAAAAGGTTGGAAGAAAAACGCTCGATTCAGATGTTGATATTCCTGATATAGCAGAAGAAGTTGCCAAAGAATGTGCGGGTTTGCCATTAGCTTTAGTTACTGTTGGTAGAGCGATGGCATGTAGAAAGATGCCTCAAGAATGGAAACATGCTCTTCAAATCTTGAAAATATCGACCTTCCGAGGTATGAGAGACAACATCTTTCCGAAGTTGAAGTTTAGTAATGATAATTTGCCAAATGAAAAGGAAAAATCTTGTCTACTGTATTGTTCTTTGTTTCCTGATGACCATTTGATCCCGAAGGACGAGCTAATACAGAAGTGGATTTGTGAAAGCTTTTGGGATGATGCTAATAGTCAAATAGATCCCATCATCGAGGGTTATGATATTATTGGTACGCTTGTTCATGAATGTTTATTGGAGGATAAAGGCGAGTGGGTCAAAATGCATGATGTGATTCGTGATATGTGCTTGTGGATAGCGAGTGAGGTTGAAAAAGACGAGCAAAATTATGTTGTTCGAGCCGGTAGTCAGTTGTTGAAAGCACCAAATATGGAGAAATGGACAAAGGTGAAGCGAATTTCACTGATGCAAAACAATATCAAGCAATTGACCGAAGTTCCGGAGACTCCAAGTCTGTTGACTTTGTTTCTTGGCTTTAACCGGAGGTTGGAGATGATCGGTAATGGCTTCTTCCAATATATGAAGGCTCTGAGAGTTCTAGACTTGTCAAAAACTGGACTAACGGTTTTGCCATCTGAAGTTGCTGAATTGGTGTCACTTCATTATCTTGATATCTCTGCTACATATATATCAAAATTGCCTGGGGAGTTGACAATGCTAAAGAAGTTGAAATGTTTCAATTTTGAGTTCTTATTTCAACTCGAAGAGCTTCCGAGGAAAATGATTTCTAGTCTTCCACTGTTACAAATTTTAAGAATGGGAGCAGGTGAAATGAATGTTGATAGATCGGTGGTAGAAGAGTTGGAAAGCTTGCAAGAACTGAAACAATTAAGCATAAAAATATTAAGGGATCTCTCTGCTCTGCATCAATTGCTCACAAGCTCTACATTATCGAGTTGCACCCAATATTTAGAGATATGGCATATCAATGCTTCTTTATCTTCAACAAAGGAGCAAAATATGCAAACCGAGATCATTGGTGACCTTCATAAAAGCTTGGGAAAGATATGTTTTGGTGCCCTTCAGAAAGTCGATATCAGCTGGTGCAAATGTTTGTTGCAGGACCTGACATGGCTTATACTAGCTCCAAATTTGACAGAGCTCAAGGCCATTTCGGTTGGCGGGTTGGAAGAAATAATTAGCTACAGAAAATTGGGTGAAGTTGTGGATCAAAATGAAAATCTAAATGTGTTCACAAGACTCCAAGTACTGACATTAGATGGCTTGCCAGAACTGAAGACTATATGCTTGAAACCATTGCTATTTCCTTCTCTAAACAAAATCTGTGTCTTTGGATGCCCAATTTTGAAGAAACTTCCACTTAACTCGAAAAGTGCAAAAGGAAGTAATATGATGATTGAAGGAAATGAACAGTGGTGGAATGGACTTGAATGGGAAGATGAGGCCACTCTTACAAGATATGAATCGTGTTTTAGAGACACTAGTCGGGAGGATTTTGAGGAAAAGATTAGAACAGGATGGCATATGCAGAGAGTAGCCTTGTCTTTAAGGAGGCTGCTTTGAACATCTCAAGTTCCTAGTTAAAAAGCATCATACTTGAACTGAGTTTTTCTTGTTATCATTGGCTTTGTTGGGTCAGCTCTTGCAGTATATTAGTGAAAATGCCTTCTTTAGTTGCTAGCAAAAGCTTCTGGATTAAACTTTTTGTTATTACGGTGGTTGAGGTTGAGATATTATCATTAAGACAAAATATTAGGATCAGACAAAGTATAGCGTAAATCCAGAAAACTTGGCTGCTTTCAAGTTCAGGTTGCTGCAATTCAATTAAAAACTTCATAATATATAATTCCACACGACGTTATAAAGCACATGAATAATTGGTGTTACGAGTAGCATAGTGATATAGAGATGGTTTATGTTCAATTTCAAAAATACTTGCCATGCTAAGTTGCTTTTGTTATATTAATTAATTATTCTAATTGTTTTGGGTGCCAAGCTGAATATTAGGAGGAATTGTATAATGGATTGGGATGTTTTCCTGTTGGGGTCTTCATTCAAATGGAAATTTGTAAGCTCAACATGAAGTTAGAGCATGTTTGGAAACAATTCCTTGAAGAAAACGAAATGAATTGAATTGAATGCTTCAATAGAATTGAA
This sequence comes from Euphorbia celastroides, assembly GCA_948291685.1. Taxonomy (NCBI): domain Eukaryota; kingdom Viridiplantae; phylum Streptophyta; class Magnoliopsida; order Malpighiales; family Euphorbiaceae; genus Euphorbia; species Euphorbia celastroides. Next base: position 9,359 of record CAOJBJ010430217.1, on the reverse strand, counting down.
TTGCAGTCATTTTCTCCTTTTCAATTCTTTGTTTGGAAACTTCTTGTATGAAAAAAAATTTAATTTAAGTTGTTTCCAAAATTGTCCTTCTTTCACAAGAAGTGTTCTTATATGTTTATTAAAAAATATGATCATTTAACTTCCTAAATGGGTTGTTAAAGGTCCGAAAATATGAAAATATGTTTTAAAAAAAATTAATAAATTTTAAAACACATAGAAGGTCTGAACAATAAAGAAAATAAATTTGGTGCATGAACTTTTAAGAAATTACTTTTGGAAGGGCATAAACTGTTGCAATACATTTTAGAGACCGTTTCGGTAAAAAATATAAAACTCTCAAAAAAAGAAAATAATGCACAAAATTTTAAAAATGTTACTGGAAGGGCCGAAAATGAGAAAATACATTTCAGGGCGCAGTTTCGTAAAAAATAATAAAATTCCCAAAAAATTATTAAAAATTTTAAAAATAAAGAAAATAAATTTTGTGAAAATTTTTTTTGTGAAAAGGCCTCTGAAAATGTGTTTTAGGATTCACTTTCTTAAAAAAAATAAAAACTTCCAAAAAATTGTAAAAATTCCTAAACTAAAAAAAGTAAATGTAGCCGGTCTTTTAATTTCCAACCGGTCTCTCAAATCCCATCTCAAAACCCTACCAAATACTCCCTCCGTCCAACTTTGATAGGCAATATTTCCATTTTGGGTGTCCAAAAAAGATAGGCATTTTTCTATTTTTAGTTGTTAGTTAATGATAAATATACTAAATACCCTTATCAATAACTACTCTTATCAATTGTTATTAATTAGTCAAACTTATTCTTCTTAATAAATGAGGGTATTATGGTAAAGATACCCAATTTTCTTAATTTTTGTGAAATGAAAATATTGCCTATCAAAATTGGACGGAGAGAGTAAGACGGAATTAGGATCGGGTTTACCCGAAAGAGGCACTCTCCAATGCCAAAGTCAGTAATCTGGGTAAATTTTGACTGAGTAAATAGGAACAAAGAGAAGATACCTCAAATGACCTAGGTTAGTGTCTTATATAGATTTTTGTGTTATTGTGAATTTTCATCTTTCTTTAAGGTTGTGGTGTCATTTTCCTTCTAGATTCTTCTAAGTGTAAAATATTTATTCCCTTCTAGAGTATTTTAGCTTGCTTATCAAAAATGGCTCTCATAGACTATATTATAATTTATCATCAGAACGGTATATACTAGACACCGACCTAATTATCTATTCATAAAGTAACTAATACAATCACACATTTTTATATTAACAACACTACAAGCCAAACGGCCTATAGTAACCCTCAAAAGGTATCGCCTAAAACCATATAAGTGCTGCTATAGACCATATAGCAACACCTTTTGTTTCCATATAAAATACAACACCATCGAAGCAACGCCTCACTTTTGTGTTGCTATAAGCCTTTTGGCTTGTAGTGCAACAAACTTATAGTGAATAATGATGGTACAAGATCTTCACTCTGGCCAATCTACAAGGTTCATACGTACAAGTAAGAAAGTTGATTCAAAAGCTGTTGTTTGACTCAAAATAGAATTAAATATTTATGTAAATTATTAGGGTTGCAAACAAGACTTATCGGGTTGCATTTTCCATCTCCATCTATATTAAGGTTTTGAGTAAAAGGTTTTTTCCATTTCCATTCTCATTAAGGTTTCGGATAAAAAAATTTTCCCCATCTCCCCATCGGGTATTCCCCATTACCCCATTAAGAATTCATAAGGAATTTATTTTCCCAAAATTACATACTCAAAATTCACTCAAATACTTCAAAAAAACTTAGTACTATATTAAACTAAGTAACGGTTATCCTAATTCAATAGTAAATTAATTTAATGCCTTAAGATACATATAACATAAGAGCTTTTAACGCTAAAGATTACTTCAAAGATAATAACTTAGTTAAAAACACGTTATATAGACTTTACAGAGTGCAATTACAACTTACAAAGTTTAATATATAAGGACATTACTTAATAATATATGTATAATATCATAAATTTTAGAAATATTTCGGGAATTCCCCGATGGGAGTTTTCGGGTTCGGGTTCGGGGATTTTTCGGGGCGGGTAATGCATTTCCCATCCCCATTAACGTTTGGCCTAATGCATCGGGGCCCCTCTGAGGTTGTCTCGATTTGCCCCTCGCCCCCCTGAACTTTCAAGTGTGCCTCTCGCCCCCCTCAACTTGTCTAAACGAACCCCTCGCCCCCCTCAACTTGTCAAAAACGTACCTCTCACCCCCCTTAAGAGAACTCGACCAATCTCACCTTAGAGCGTGCAATACACGCGCGCCACGTCAGCTCAGTTTGAAAAGTCAAACCACTAAGCTCTTGACACGTGACATCTTATTTTAAAAAAATAAAAGAAATAAAAAAAACCCATCGATTTCCTCTCACAGTCGAATTCATCTCAATTGGAATTACTCTCCTTCTCGCTTCCAGGCTGAAGCTGATTCTGTTAATCTCATCGCCGACGCCATGACCAAGGAAGAAGAAACCTTAGTCATAGGAAATTCAGTCCCTTTTTTTTCCCCTTTCTCTCTGCTACCTCTTTCTCTCTTCAGTACCTCTTTCTTCTTTTGGATGTTTTTCTGATGAATGAGTTGAATTGAGCGAGGATGTAAGGGAGAAGATTGGGCATTTTCAAAATCTGAATTTCCTATGATTCTGTTAGTCGGTTTCCTATGTGGCGATTAAACTTTAAATTTTGGGTATTTCAGGTGTTTCATGTTCTCGCAGGAGAATCGAATGATTTCAGTTTCGGATAATCAATCAATTGATTTCAAGTTCAATTTAATTTTTCTTTTGGTTTCAATTTCAATATGGGCTTTAATCTTGGCTCTGTTTTCAATCTTTTGGTTTTATTTCAGTTACCGGCGACCGACGGACATTCCGGCGACTTGGGGTATATGTATCTTCATTCACTCTCTTTTTTACAAAATATTGCAACCTCAATGCCACATTAGCGTTAGGGGGGTGAGAGGTTCGGTTAGATAAGTTAAGGGGGCGAGAGGCACACTTGAAAGTTTAGGGAGGCGAGGGGCAAATCGGGACAACCTCAGAGGAGTCCCGATGCATTAGGCCTTAACGTTTCAGGATGAAAAATTCCTCATCCCCATACCCACGGGGATTCTTAACGAAGATTCCCAGGGCGGATGCCCATCGAGTTCGGGTAATCCCCATTCAGTTTGCAACCCTACAAATTATTCAGAAATTGTTTCTAAGTAAGAAAGAGCACAAAATAATTACCGCCAAGAACTAAATTAATGGGAATTTGATTTTGAAAATATTTATAATATAGTATATTTAGAAAAAAAAATTGTGCAATTGTACATTTAATAACAAAGAAAAACCCACATTCTACTTACGTGTCCATTTGATATTAAAAATTAAGTTTTAAACATTATGTTAAGACATTCATCACATCACAACTATTCCTTGACATATATACCATACAAGAAGAAAATGCTTCTAATAATTATTATACTTACTATTAAGCTATAATCTGGTGGCTACATATTCCTCCCATCATAGAGAAAAAGGGTGAAGTTATGATTCAAATCTCAAAAAAACCTGAGATTACTAATAATGGACTCATGGTTCATAAATCAATCATTTTATATCATTAAAGTGATTAAGTACATGCTAACATCAATAAAGATTTGATCAATTAGTTAATGTATCCATCAACAAAGAAATTTTAAGAAGACGCGATAAAAAAAAGAATGATGATAGCTCGTCAAACCACTAAAATAAGACCCTGTAAGAAAATAAAATAGTTAGTGGCAAGCAGGGGTCGAATCCACGAGGAGCGAAGGAATGCACAAGGATATCTATTGAACAACTTAAGTGTGACTGAGCTCTCTATAACAATGATTGTGGGTGTGAGTGTAAAATAATAAAAAGCAATAAGTAACGATAGATAAAACAATAAACTAAGACAACTTAGCTAATGTGAGGTGTATCTTACTGTCTGCACAATTACAGATGCAAGTACCGGGATGTCAGTGAGACGCAAGGCTTACCCGAGGCTAGCTAGACCTATGGTGGGACTCACTGTCGAGATGCTGGGACTTGTGATTCAATCTTGGTGCAAACTATTGTATTCAAGCGTTGTCTTCACCGACGTCACGATCCAATACAACACTCACATGACCAAGTCTAAACTAATTTAGCCGGACATGATAAAGAAAAAGCACATAAAACATAAAGAACGCATAAAATATGTAACGAGCATGATGAACAAATCTTGATAAGAGATTAAAATAAAAGAACAAAACATAAACCAAAGGAAAAGCAATGAACTGAAATTGCAATAATATAAATTCAACTGAAAGTGCAAGAACAATAAGAACAAGAGCTGAATGATGAAAACAAAAAGTAAAACTCGAAACTAAGACTAAAACAAAACTAGAAACTAAAAGCTGCTGAGATCTAGGCTATGGCTGCGGTAGGCACAATAACCAAGCTTAACCCTAGAATGGCAGATGCTAGGGTTTATATGGTTGAGGGTTCGATGCAGCCGACCCACATGTAAATGAGACTGAATAGGAGTCTTGTTGCTTTCCATAAAGATCTCCTTCCTAAATAGAACTCGTGTCCATCTTGGTCTCCAAGTCATAAATATCTTCCTTATCTAGGAGATTCTTGCCAACTGGACCCTTATCCCACTGCTGTGAAAGTGCGGTAGGATTCTTCGGATTGTCATGAAAATCATCTTGTCGCACCGGGACTTGCTTCGCCTGCGGTTAACAGCACTGGGATCGCAATTGCATCTACTCTAGTCTCGATGACTTCGTCGAAACTATTATGATCTTGGTGACTTTCACTCCATGCCACGAATTGGTCTTCTTTCTTGCATAAAAGTCATCGGGTCTCATCGTGTCCATCGCAGAGTATGCTCCAAATCACCTTGAAAACCTGAAATTAGAGAAAAGAAAGTAATAGCGTCCCAAAATGACAAAAACAAGTCTCGATGACAAGGAAAATATGTACTAAAAGATCCCAAAATAACACCTCATCAAATCTCCCCACACTTAGTCCATGCTTGCCCTCAAGTATTGCATAAAAACAAATCTAGAGAGTAAGGAGTGCAATCACCACAGAAACACGTAGAACATCCATACCAAGACAGGTTTTATCATCACCGAGATTGTGACAGGGGCCTCAAACGTCATCGAGATTCCATTCAATAATTCTCCTTAAGATAGCGCTAGGTCTTGTTCGAAGTTTCATCCCGAGACTTCCACCATATCAGATATAAGCACATGCAAGAATACTTTAAGCCAAATAGGATTTAATCTCAATTTACTTACTGAGACCTTGATGACACCACACTTCGAATAAGAGGGGTAAAGATATCATAATCATCCTGGTGGGTTCCTAGAAACACTAAGAGCAGGAAAGTAAACATGAATGCATACATTTTTTTTTTCTTTTTTTCTTTTTTTTTTCTATTGGGACTCTGCCGTCTTTCATAGAGATCTTGATGCAATTTTTTCTTGGGGCGGAGGTGCATGCATGCTCGCGGTAAAGTAAATAAATGCATGGAGGTCACGATGATGATTTTTTTCTTTTCTTTTTTTTTTTTCAAAAGCATAAAGATGCCCTTAACGAGTGACACCACCCAGCTGCAAACCTGGCGGGCCTCTCTACTAGCCATCCTACGAGAATGACACCGACCAGCTCCTTTCCGGAAGGGCCTTTCTGACATGCAATGCAACTAGACTCAAAGCAAACAAAAATAACCACCGAGGTCTTGGTAGGCGCAAATAGGGTAAGGTATCAGTGAGGGTCTTATGGGAGTCATGGCAAGAAACTAAGCAAATTAAGCATGCAAAGTCTTAGGTTAAAGTTTTCTGCATCAATCGGAACTCCAAATCTTACGAGACTACTGTTAGTTATAATTGAATGGAACTACTCTATGCTGATCGTGGTCACTAAAACTAGATCCGGTTGGGTTCAACTAGTCTTGGTCGTTCTCTATGGTCACCTTGATTTAAAAATTAAGCAAGCAGGTCATGGTGTGTTTCTAAGACATAGCAATCTTAATATATGGAAATTAAGCACATGGAGATCTCAACAAGCCAAGAAGTACATCAGGATAAGCAAAAAGAACACCAAAACAGCATAAAGAGATAATCCCCTCTCCACACTTGAAATTTGTCTTGCCCTCAATGCAAAACAAAAAGATCAAAGGATGATAAGAAAGCAAAAAGAGGAAAAATGGTAACGATACTGGCATGGTGGGTGGGATGGCGACTGGTCATAATAAGATCTTGATGCTGACTCCCAAACATCGCAACGATCTCGCTATTCTGATTATTTGCACCGTGATCTTCGTCCACATTAATAAAGAAGCCCTAGCTACAAAATTTGGAAACGAACGCATCTACAAATTTGGTATTCAGTTTAGTTTCTAAAAACACACACATTTTAACTTTATTCAAAGTGCAGAGCCTTTTAATAGCCCTCTGTTTATTCTTCTTATTCAAACACCTAATGTTACAAATTATTAGACACCCCATGACCAATTGAAATTAAGATCTGCTTCTCAAAATTTGGACAAGTACCATTGACTGCAACAGATACATGTGCCAGCATGACCTTCTTCTTTCTATTATTGGGTATAACCCAGCCCATTGTATAATTAGCTACCAAGACTTCATGAAAATTATCTTCCCCCAGTAGTATTCTCATCATGATCAATATATTTAGTCACTACAACAGCATCATTCACATGATCAACTTTAAGTTTCTAAACAAACTTTCGGTTTCTTCTTACAAGTGAGAGAGCAGTGCCCCTAAACACATACATTTATTTGACTAGAACCCAATCATACTCCACAGCTTGATATTCAGTCACGAACCGAATCTCTTTTGTTGGCTCAATACCTATCTCTATTTCAATAACTACCCTAAAATTCAACCAAGACCGATCCTTAGTAAGCTTGTTAGTCATTATAGGATCACCTAAAAGGCTGCATATAGCACCAGTGGAGGAGCTAGGATGGACATTAGGGTAAGGCAAGTCATCGGCCACCTTCCATTGCAATGCTGCCCAATAAATTTTTTTCCAAGCCAATGTAACATGTCACATTCATAATTTAATCTAATAATATAAAAATAACAAAAATGTTAACAACGTTTAGTTATTGAAATACAAAAATATTGAAATACTTTCATTACATTAAAATCTCCGGCAAGAAATTTATATTTGAATTGTTGGTAAGGTCTTTTGGCTTAATCTCTCCTTTATCTTAAAGAATCTCACATCTCAAATAAATAGCATTTAATTCACATTTTCAAACCCATATCACTAATATTAAATTAAGGATTTGGATTCTCGAAAGTTAGGAGATTGTAAAGTTGTAAAGTTGAGACAATCTCAGCCATCCATACACTTTTAATGGTTGAAATTCAATTACATTATGGACCCCACAAATTATAAAAACTAAATCTCAACCATTAAAAGTGAATGGATGGATAGAATTGCCTCAACTTTACAACTTTACCCATCTCCAACTTTAGAGAATCCTAATCCTTAAATAATGCAATCTTTGTATAATTTTTAAAAATTCTAATTATTTTCAAGGGTTTTTTTAAGCAGTTTCAAGCTTAACCTACCTAAAATTTAACACGAAATAATGGATATTAAATTAAACCTTGCCAAATCAAAACACAAAGACAACAAAGATAGACAAATGGCCACATAACTTGGACAACAGTTGGTCCACTTAGATGGAAGAGGGAGAAATAACCCAATGCTTGAGAAAGGGGCAGTGAAAAAGAGCGGGCCGGGCAAATTAATTAGCACCAAAACGACACCATTGTTACATTGGGCCAATTCAGTTTTAAAAACCCAGCCACCCAGCCCTCTTTTCCCTTCTTCTTCCTCCATTATCTCTACAATTAGGGTTCTAAAGCATCGGGTGTGGCAAAACTTATCAATGGTACTACTCACCACCATTCTGGCCGCTGAGGTGGAGTAGCTGTCACACTCTACCCCACCCTGCCGCAGCTACTGTATAGAACTAAGGATACGTTTCGTTCGTGGAATAGCTATTCCATTGAATAGAGAAAAAATGAATGAAAAAGTTACGAATATAAGTGAGTTCTCATGGTCGGATGTTATAGATATTCCACGAATCTTATACACTTCATGGAATAGCTATTCCTCCTTAAAATCAAGGAATTGTTATTCCATGATGCATAGAAGAGTTAATGAATAGTTATTCTATCTGAGATCGGATATTCCACTAATCCATCCATTTTGCATTTATTTTTTCTCTATTCTACCGAATAGGTATTCCGTGAACAAAACGTTCCCTAAGAGAACTGTTGAGTTAAGCTTCGATGATTACAACTAAAGGCGACAAAGTACTGTTGCAATATTTTAATTAATTAATACAAAGTCAAAAAGTATTAATTACATTAAAATATAATCGAAGAAGTTACAAATGAAGAATTGAAGACTCAAAGTGATAGAGAAAAGAATGCTACAAATATAAAGCTGTAATAAACAAAGAAGATGCTGGTCAGTGGATAGTTGGAGACAACCAAATCAAATCAAGAGATTCTGGTTGGTGAGACAACAAAATATTTTGGTCGGTGAGACAATTAAGTCAAATCAAATGATTCTGGTTGGTGGCATCTTACAACGGACACTTTTCAACGGTCACATTACAACGGACACTATACAACGATCATATTCCAACGGACACTTTTCTCATCTATAAATAGAGATGAATGAAGACATTTATCCTCAGAGAAGCAAAGAGCAATTCTAAGAGTTTCATATTCAAAGCTTCTCCAATTCTTCAAGAGCGTTCAGTGAAAAAAGCTTCTTTGAGTATTGTGTTCCAAAACCACTTCCAAACTGTGAAAGGTTCCTGTTGTTGATCCTGCAAAAGCAACAAGCTGTTAAGGTTCTGATAGTTGTGCCTGTAAAAGCTATTAGGTTCTGATAGTTGCTCTTGAAAAAGCTATTGGGTTAGTTCTAAGCCCGCAAAAGATCTGTAAGGGTTTGATACTTGCGCCTTGAAAAAAGTATCAAGGAAAGGCTTGTTTTCTGCCTGGAAAGAAAACACATAGTTGGAAAATCTCAAGTCGGGTTGACTTGGGGACTGGAGTAGGGGGTGCCCCGAACCAGGATAAATCTGTTGCGTGCGTCTCTTTACTCTCCTTTCCTTACTTTCTACTTTACTACTAAATCATTTTTATTAAATTTGAGGGATTTCAATTTATAAGCTTTTCAAAAAGTTTTGTCACCAAAACGATAAGAGCTTAAGGAAGTTGGATTTTAAGTGTGACCGTCTGTGACTCCTCCAACTAC
>CAOJBJ010430080.1:0-10343 GCA_948291685.1 Euphorbia celastroides | reverse complement strand
AATTGATTGATTATTTAGGTTCAATTTAAGGTTCCCTTAATTGACCACCTTTTAAATGATGTGAAGAATGGCCATTTTAGACCGGAGATGAAAGATATGCAAAGAAAAGGGAGAAGAGAATTATACCTTGTTTTCCTTGGTTCCACTCCTCAAATCCAGATTAGTCCAATCAATTTTAGTTTATTCCAATTTAAATTTTAGTTTAAGTTGGAAATTTAATCGGGCAGCAATTCAAATGCAATTCGAAAATTAAAGACTCTTAATTGACAGAAAGCTTCGAAAAGATCGAATAAGGACATAAAGAGAAGAAAGCTAGTACTCCGAATAGCTTGGGGTCCGGATTATGGAGGCAGAGGGGGGCTATTTATAGCCGAAAAAGATACAAAAGAGGCAGAAATCGCGTCCGCCGGCGCATGGTCGTCGTCGGCGGCGCGGGGGCGCTGGCGACAGCCCGGGGGCGCCGCGCCTGGCGTGCTGGCGGTGGCCCGGGGGCGCCGGCTCCAACGCGAGGCCGTCACTCCCGGCGCGTGCGCGCTGGGATTGCTCCGGGCCAGACTCACCCGTTCGGTGCAATCTTTCGCGTTTTTCACGATTTTCAGGGATTTTGGACCTCCGAAAAATAATCTGAGATCAGTCCTGTGATCATTGTTCCGTTGCGGATGTTTTGAGTGGTATATTGACATGCTTCTGGAGACTTTTTCCGGAGCTGCGTTGTGTACTTTGACTGACTTTTGGAGCCGGAAAATCGAGTATTCACAGTGCCGAAGCTGGGTATCGAGGTGTTGCAAATGCTGTTACGGAGGCTACTTGGCTTCGCAATCTACTTCTAAAACTTCACATACCACTACAACAGGCCTCTGTGATTTATTGTGACAATGTGTCTGCAATTTACATGTCTGACAATCCTGTCCAGCATCAACGAACCAAACACATAGAGATTGACATTCATTTCGTGCGGGAGAAAGTTCGGGTCGGCCACATTCGAGTTTTACATGTGCCCTCTGCCTTTCAATATGTTGACATCTTCACAAAAGGACTTCCTCGACAACTGTTTCAATCTTTTTGATCCAGCTTGAGCGTCTGTCCATCACCCGCTCAAACTGCGGGGAAGTCTTAGCCGATAATTATGCCTTTATTTTAGGAATAGATTTCTTACCTTTCTGTATTTCCTTTGATTTAGGAATATATTATTTGATTCTCATTTATTGTATTTATTCCTTGTAATTCTTTGCCCAATCTAACACTTGTATTCTCCCTATTTAAAGGGCTTTGTAAATCAATAGAGATCATCAAGAATTCACAACTAAAAACCTCTTTTAGTTCAAATGTAATTGTTACCTTCTACTCAATGTACTGTTACTTGCAGGACTTGAGGACTAAGCAAAACTTGGCAATAGGATGGTACACTGATGGATTATACAGACTAAATAAAGATTCCTTTTCAAAGAAGGTGATCTAGGAGATGCAAGGGAAGGAAGAAGCAGTTTATCCAATTCTCAATGTTGAAGTAGAAGATAAAGCCCCAGATATATGGCACCTCAGATTAGGTCATGTCTCTGATGAAGTTTTAAAGCATGTACCAAATTTGAGTGTGAACAATGACAGTTTCTATTGTACTGTTTGTCCAAGTGCAAAACAACATAGATTGTCCTTTAATAGAACTCAGATTTCATCAACTTACAGATGTGAATTGTTGCATGGTGATGTATGGGGTCCTTATAGAATTGCTTCTAAAACAGGAGCATTCTACTTTCTTACCATAGTAGATGACTATTCAAGAATGGTTTGGGTAGTATTACTGCAATCTAAAGCTCAAGTGTATGGAGCACTGCAAATCTTTCTTAGTATGATAGAAAGACAATTTGATGCAAAAGTCAAGATATTCAGAAGTGACAATGGATCTGAATTTGTCAATAAGCAGTGCATGAATATGTTTCAACAAAAGGGCATAATTCACCAGAGAACATGCCCCTATACTCCACAACAAAATGGAGTCACAGAGAGAAAGCATAGGCAGCTTTTAAACATAGCACGATCATTGCTGTTTCAGGCAAGTATGCCTGTTGAATTTTGGGGTGAAGTAATTTTGTTAGCAGCTGCCATTATTAATGTTTTACCTACTAAGGTTTTACATTGGAAGTCTCCCTTTGAGCAATTTCATGGGAAGACAACAACCTATGATAAATTTCATCCATTTGGCTGTTTGAGCTATTACAGCATTTTGGACCCTCACAAAACAAAGTTTTCTCCCAGAGCAAAAGCTGCAGTGTTCTTGGGATTCTCAGAAGGACAGAAGGGGTACAAGTTATTGGATTTGGAAACAAAGAAGGTGTTAGTAACACGGGATGTCATATTCAAGGAACGCATCTTTCCATATTCAGATCCAAACTCCATCACATTGTCAGAAAAGGCTGGTTCTGTTGTTCCAGAAATTACTGAAGATCCCCAATCTATTACTAGTACAAGGAAAACTTCCTCCAGAGTACCAAAGAAACCATCCTGGCTTAATGACTATGTTTGTGAGGTGACAACATTGCCTCAAAATGATTCAACTTCCATTTTACATACTACATTCTTGTGTAACATGATTGCAGATAAAGAGCCAAAGAATTATAATGAGGCCAGTCAAGATGTGAGATGGGTACAAGCTATGGAGGAGGAGTTAAAGGCATTGGAAGCAAACAAAACCTGGATCCATACAAAGTTACCACATGGAAAGAAGCCCTTGGTAGCTAAATGGGTCTATAGGATAAAGTATAAACCCTCAGGCACTATTGACAGGTTTAAGGCACGCCGGGTAGCAAAAGGGTACAATCAGATTCAAGGGGTGGATTACATAGAACCTTTTAGCCTAGTTGCCAAAAATGTTACTGTAAGACTCTTATTAGCAGCTGCAGCAGCCAGAGGATGGGATTTGCATCAAATAGATGTCAATAATGCATACTTACATGGCTATCTAGATGAAGAAGTCTATCTAGCACCACCACCTGGCTATGCTAAGTGTCCAACTGGATATGTATGCAAGCTTGTCAAATCCCTTTATGGGTTAAAACAAGCAGGGAGACAGTGGAATCGCGAGATCACCACTAAGTTGCTGGAATTTGGGTTTAGAAGATCTTCTAGTGACCATTGTTTGTTTGTCAAAATAGACAAAACAACTGCTGCATCCATATATGTAGTTTTATATGTGGATGATGTTCTAATTTCTTCCCCAGACACAAGATTAATTTCTGAAGTTAAACAGTATCTACATCAACTGTTTACCATTAAGGATATGGGAGCAGTTAGATACTTTCTGGGTATTGAGCTTACTAGAACAGAGGAGGGGATATTGTTATCACAAACCAAGTATATCAGAGATATGCTACAGGAGGCAGGGTTACAAGATTGCAAAGCTGCAAAAAGTCCCCTTCCAAGTGGAATACAACTAACAACATTAGGAGAAGTTTTTGATAAACCAGATCAGTATAGAAATCTGGTGGGCAAGCTGTTATACTTAGTTTCACAAGACCAGATGTGACTTATGTAGCACAACAGTTGAGCCAGTTTATGCAGAAACCAGCAAAACATCAGTTCAATGCTTTTTTACATGTCATGAAGTATTTAAAAGGGACTATGTACTATGGACTGTTCTATCCAAAACAGAGAGAAGAAGATTTAAAGCTACAAGGGTTCTGTGATGCTGATTGGGGAGCATGTTTGCAAACAAGAAGGTCTCTAACAGGATTTTGTGTGTTTCTTGGAAAGGCCATGATTTCCTGGAAATCTAAAAGGCAAGGAGTTGTTAGTAGATCCTCAGCCGAAGCAGAATACAGAAGCATGACACAAGTTGGATGTGAATTGAAGTGGATCAGTCATTTGCTGGATGAGTTTCAAGTTCCAGTATATAAACCAGTCCAACTTTTCTGTGACAATACAGCTGCTCTAGCAATAGCTCAGAATCCAGTCTTCCATGAGAGGATAAAGCATGTTGAGATCGATAATCATTGTATTAGAGAATTCATAAGCAGTGGGTTCATCAACACAGCCCATGTGTACTCAAAGCAACAGTTAGCTGATGTGTTTACTAAAGCTTTAAGCCACTCAAGTATGCTCCCATCGTTGATTCAAATGGGAATGGTTCGTTTGAGCAGCACATCACACCTTGAGGAGGGGATGTTGACTGAAGGTGAGAATGAGAACAAGGTGTACTATGCTGCAAACGGATGTAGAGAATAACATCTCAAGTTAGTTAGGAAGAAAAGTTTGCTACGTTTCTCCCTTATTCTGTTATGTGTATATAAGGGATTGATTAGTAAAGTTCATCCCTAATTTTTCCGATTCAAAAGCTTTTCTCTCTGTTCTTCTTTTCTTATAGCAGTTCTAATTAAACAATCGATTAGATTTTGATAAAGTTGCTTCCAAAAAATTTTATCTTAAGAGAAAAACATCTGAGTTGTGTTTCATCTGATGAGCTACTCATTTTCGAATTTGTTCAATTCAGCCACTGAACTCTTCAGTTACAAATTATTAAATCCTTTTAACATCACCACAAAAATTTTGTTATTTATCACTCGAGATTCTTTGAATTGAATGATTGCCAGCTCAATGCGAAGGAAATTATATAGAAGCTTTGATCTCATTCACCTAAGTAGTGGAGAAAACACAAAAGCTTTGGGAAATTATTTTTGGCTTTAGAACCAAACTCTTTCTTACCATAAGCCTTATATAATATGGCCATGATGTTCAGTCATAATATGCGCGTATTCCACTATATGACAAAAAAGATTTACAAGAAAGTCTTTCTACATATGCATTGTTCGTAACTACTATTATTATCAGATGTAGAGCGCAAAGAAGTAAAGTTCATAGAAGTCAAAAAATGAAAACAAAAACATGCTTAGATACTTGCTTCTATTGATAACAGATCTAATTGATGAATGAAGCATCGTAAAGATCAAATAGTACTAGGGGCATGCATCATTAATGGGCACTGACCATAAAAAGGGGCTCTGTAGGTTTCAAATAATAAAGTTGATGAATTAAAAAACCACTAAGTTGAGTTGAGACTTGTATAGCAAAAAGGCATAAAATTCAAGAATCTAATATAACAAAAATACAAGTTTAGGGGCTTAAAATTGTGTGTACCAAAACAAAAACTATACAACAAAAAAAAAAAGAAACTCAGAGACCACTCTACTATTGCCCCCAGAGTTCCTTTCGTTCCAAACTAATTTAGAGCCAGCACAAGTCTGAACTTAGTGTCAACACATTGACAAGTATTATGCAGAGAAAAGCCATTTCATCTGAAAGAAAAAACACCTCTGTCAAAATTTATTATATAGGAATAGGCATGCAAAAAAAGAAGGCAGACGAGGTTACTATAGTTTGACAATAAGATTGCAAAACTAGTGCAGTGTAGCTATGATCCAAACTGCCTTTTGGTCTCAGAAATCCCCTGAAGCATAGAATTTGGTATTAAGAGGAAAGCAATAAGGTTTTAGATCAAATACAGACATTCAGGGACCAATTCATTAGCACCTCAGAGCTTTAGCCCATAGTTTAAAACTTCAAACTCGAGTCGGACACATGACAAACCTATGCTCGGCCACAGCCCATCAACATAAATTAATCTTTTAATATCTTATTAATTATAATAAAAATAATAAATTCTCTTTATATATATACAACAATGTAGAAATCAGATAAGAATCTGATAGAAAACTGATTTACAAATAAAATAAGGGAGTTCATTGTCTCAACTCAATTAAAATCCATACAAGAAATGGGTATTTATAACCAAATACAAAGCTTAACATTTCCCTCCAAAACTAACTAATGACACCTCATCAATTTGTGTGCTAATATTCTATTGGGTCTAATAACCCCTCACAATGAAAGTAGTGCAAGAAAAAATTAATAATGATTGAAAAATGAAAACTTATTTGCTGTAAATGATGGAACCAAACTTCAAATGTCCCTTAGCCAGAAAATGGTAGCAGTTTGCAAAAGAAATACTTCAATCTTGATCTTCTGAACAAATCAGCAATGTCCCTTTCCATGTATAGTAATGGACTCTTCACTTATTTACCACTCTAGCAGCCTTTGTTTTTGTCAGCAGCCTTTGTCTTTGAAGAACATTCATCAGGTTCTCTTGTTTTTATTTTAACCCTCTTTCTAGTGCCCAATTCTCTTTTTATTACCTTTGAAGCATGCTTTCCCTTGAACTACTTCTCAACCAAAAAAGACCTTGCTGCAATTGATACATTGTGAAAAGAGAAAAAAATGCAGATTCTCAAGTATCTGAACATCAGCTTTGTAAGGCATCTTCGGTTGATATAGCACTTTCCTAGCATCACCCAACTTACCTCATATTCATAATAACAGTAGCATTATGCTGAATTATCGTCAAGCTTTTCCTTTCCTAGTTCTCATTTCTCTCTCTTAAATGGACCATGTGTCATAATTTGAATATAAATCATTTTTCCATGTGCTAGTCCAATATACTAGTTTTTGCTATTTTTAGCATTATTATTGAGAATGAGCATGAGGATTAACTTGACTTCTGGATCATTTTATTACAAGAATACAAATCAACACATGGAAAAAAAATCTACATATCTTATTGTGCTAAGCATCAGTACATCTACACCAGTATAACAGAACAATTACAAAATTCTGGACTTAAATTACTTGAACAAATTGAACCACAAAGCCAAGCTTTTTTCTTTAAAAATAAGCCATCTTAGTTGCCATTATCAGTAGCAGGAGCATTGTGAGCAAAAACCTTGGCTAACCTTGAAGCAATACTGCTTCGTGCTTCAGGGGAAACACCTTTCTTACCAGTAATAGACTCCAATACAGCTTCCGATAATAGTTTATTCTCTATCACTCCATTTTCAGTTTCGGGTATTGGACCCTCTTTCCAAAATGTAATCTGCAATTAATTCCAATCATTAATATTACAGTTTTTGAATTTGGATATAGAATGTAAAAGTTATACTTACAGCTAAGGATCCATTGGGTAAAAGAGTGAAAAGAATGGAAGAAGATGGAGGAAATTGTTGGTCTTTGAAGATATGTAAGAATTTGTCAATAGCTTTAGCTTCTGCTTCAGAGTAGAGTCCCAGTGATTTCCAAATGGCCACACAGTTTTCTGCAACTTTCTCGGAGTATTGTTGACCACTTAATGGCAGTATCATTGTTACCCTTATGAACTTCTCAAAAGGACCTAATTCACAAAACAAATCATGTTGTAAGATAAAGAATGCATTACATGGTATACTATAAAGTTAGATGAGGATACCCTTATCTCCTTTAGAAAAAAAAATTTATTCAAATGCTAGACATCAGCTTTTGGTTTTGACTTTTTCGAAATAACATTTCATTAATTTTCTTTCTTAATCAACGGTTGATATGTATTGTTCAAAAGGCTAATTGATACATTTTTTATCTAGATCAGAATCTTGACATTTAACAAAATTACATATCACGAAACACAAATCAGACTCATAATTATGACATTAAATGTTAGCACGTGACAATGCGTAAGAAAATTAATGAAGAAGACACGATTGTTATAAATTTTATGGATGAAGCGAGTGCATACCTACACACTCTTGACTCTACGTAAATTGCAAATTACCGTTGCAAATTACCGTTACCAAAAACAGATTTAACACGAACAAATACTATGCTTTAGTGTTATTATTATGTTAAATTTTAATCCTTTTTATTTATAGGAAGGAATATTGAAGGATCCAATTGATTTTAATCATCTTCATCAAACTTTATAAATGTATTATTTGATAAGTCCAATTACAGAAAGATTTTATTCTAATGGTTTAGATTAAAGCTATGATCATACACAACTTTGAGCCCACACCCGATTAAGAAAAACGATTTTTTTTTAATTATTATGGTAAGTCTAAAAATAAAAAATTTTAACCACAAAAGTCTATTTGGTCCAAATCACTTATTTCAACCACCAAGTTGTGGCTGAGTAGTTAGTTACCAGCCTCATTAAAATTATTTAAGAACTGTGGGGCTATGGATCCAATCTGCAATCAACAAATTTATTTTTTTTTGTAATAATCACAGGTATTTCGAACTCACTTTTGGCGGGATCCGACTAATCCTGCTCGACCGAATTGCGGATTAAGGCTTAAAGTCTCCTAGCGGGTGGTGGGGTTCAAACCCGTGACCATCAGATCACATGCAGCTCCGCTCTGCCAACTGAGCTACCACCCGTTGGTGTCAACAAATTTGTTAACACCTTATCTTTTAAAACTTACAAATTTAATTATTTCTAAAGAAAAGTCAAATCATATATTAATGGTTAGGTTAGTTCAAATTAGTCAAAAATATAATTTATAAAACCTAACACTTCCCATTTACCGTGGGATTCTTTTCTTTCAAATTTAACATCATCATTAAATGGAGGATTAATATTAATCCCCGAAATGATCATTTGTAATCACTATCAGATTTTAACTTCCCGCCGGAACAGAGGATTAGTTGGTACAGTATGTTGGTACTTTATAACTTTCTTTTTTGTTTTTTTGATAACGGTACATTATAACTTTAAATTGTAAGAGTGTGATTAAAAAAGTCAAACAAACGCCCAAAAAAACCAAAATAAAGAAAAAGTGATCCGAAAAGGAAGATGAAACAGCAGAAGACGTGGTTTAAAGGAGGATAATAACACAGAATATAGAAAGGACAAGTGTACCAGTAACGATCTCTCTAAAGAACTCGACGGAATCCGTCAACTCATCGGCGTTCTTGCCCTTCCATTTTCCGGCGAGAAGCGGCACCGCCGAGTCCTCCAGGTAGATGCCGATGGCCGTGAACTTGACGAATTTACCCTCGATTTCCAATCCTCTAGCCCCTAAATATTCAATGCGTCAATACAATTAGCGCAAATAATTGATAAAGTGAAAGAGAGAGCAAACCTGCGCCGGAGAGAAAAAGGGTCTTAGTAGAGGCCGGAGGTTTGACCGCCGGCGAGAAGGAGACGGTGTCTACTTCAATGGGAGTGATGAGTGCTGCGATTGCCATTGTTAATATGCTGGTTAAAATGGAAGCCATTATATAATTTTGGTTGGATGAAGAGAGCCAAAACGCTGCGTATTGAGGGGGCCGGGGTTAGGTTTGTATTTAAGAAGTGAGAAAGACAGGTAGAGGGGAGGAGTGGATGCAGCCACGTGATAACGTTAGGTCCTACCAAACCCCGTTTTTAAAAAACATCCAGTGTCGTGCCCGTGCGATGCACGGATGAGTGCTTGTATATAATTATTTTTCAATTGGATCATATTAAATATAAAATTCATGTTCATTTATTAAAATATTTCAGTATTAGATATATATATAACCAATTATAACATTGTCATGATCTTATGTATTGTATTGTTTTATTTTAAAATATTTTGAGGAGGATTTTTAATTATCAGGTATCTTATTCAATTTATGTGATACTTCATATTATTTTTATTATTTGTTATATGTCATGTTTTTTATATGACATATCCTTGTACATAATGAGGGCAATGTTTAAATAAATGGATTTGAATGCTTCCAAAAATTTGATGAGTGGGAAGATTTGGATTTTATACATAAATATAATATGATAGATAAAATGAAGAAACTTGACTTTTATAATACACAAAATATTCTAAAATTACTTGATTACTAAGTCTAATTTAACTATAAAAATACATAAAAAAACACAAACTTAAATCAACATAATTTTAAAAGACAAAAAACAATAAATATGTTAATACATTGTTAATGATGAAAATAAAACTATTTAGAATTCAAAGAACATATATTATTTACATGGACAAACTATATTGTATCCCTCACGATTCCAAATGAGTAAAGAAATAGACCTTGTGTCATCCACTATATGAACTTAAAGCTTATATATGTCTTTAATTCGTGATAATTTAAATTTCAAAATTTTAACTAATTTTTTCTGTATAATATTTACATGTGGACAACTAAGTTGACAACACAATTGCACTTTTAGAATATAGAAGAAAAAATATACAATATGAAAATGAAGAAAAAATAGAAACTAATCGAGTTAGTTCTAAATTTCGTGGTTATGAATCACCTGATGTTCTTCATGTAGATATTAACTATTTCAATTTTCAACTATAATATAATTAATTAATTAAAATACATTATAAAAAGTGGGCATCATGGTATTCAACGATTTATGGCTATGAAGGTTTTGGAATAGTTAGTAAAATTTTGGCAAATATAAATATGAGATAATAAACTATTTTAAAAATTTTTATTGTTATCAAATAACTAATTACATTTTTTAAAATATAGTATGAGATAATTAATTATTAATT
>CAOJBJ010429797.1:0-10011 GCA_948291685.1 Euphorbia celastroides | reverse complement strand
ATTTTCTAAGAAAAATTAAAATTATCAGCAAATTCAGATTTGTGTCATTTGTAACAGTACGCATATATTTTGTGTTCATTGTGAGTTTCAATTTTCAAATTTTGGAAGGCATATAGATATATACAAGTAAAATGGTTGATGGAATGTTCATAAGTGATATTTATATCATTAAAGAAGGTTTATTTTATTCTGTATAAAAACGGTATTTATATCAAGACATATTTTATAATGGCTTTGTTTATTCCTTACTTTGTCATCGTCATTATTGGATTGAATTTCATCTCGCTAATCTAATGGTGATGAAAGGTAAAGTAAAATTAACTTCGAAAAATACAAAGTTACTATAACATTCACCATCAATATTGTTGCTTTCTTTAGTTGTCTCCATATACAAGATAGAACATAGACTCAAGTCGATTATTGTTTTTTCCTTTTTTTTTTGAGAAAAACTACAGTATCATCGTGTCTATTAATCCAAAAACAGGAGAAAATTTTCCCAAAATTTGCGCGAAATGCCACAAATGCACCAAAACAATACATGTAAACACTTCGTATGATACTCTAATCGAACAAGATAAGGATACAACGGAAGAAAACCGGTTTCGGTTGCAAAGATTTGTATAAATAGAACCAAAACATTACAACATTGCAAAGTCAGTTGTTTTTCTTAGCAAATAAAGATACAGTCTTTGATTGTTGCTCACTTTCTACACTACTTGTATTTGTCGTCTCATCATTATTTCTATACTTGTTTCTTGTATGTAGAGCAGATCGAATTAGAGAATTTACCCGTTTTCTTAGTTTGGCATTGTCCGTAAATATTGCCCCTAGTATCTCCCTTAGTTCCTGATCAGCAACTTTATCGTCTTCGAATATCACTCGAGTCTAATAGAAAACAGAAATTTGCTTTTGTGAGCGATAATCGAATG
Source organism: Euphorbia celastroides (assembly GCA_948291685.1). Lineage (NCBI taxonomy): Eukaryota > Viridiplantae > Streptophyta > Magnoliopsida > Malpighiales > Euphorbiaceae > Euphorbia > Euphorbia celastroides. The sequence continues at coordinate 9,082 of CAOJBJ010429797.1, read as the reverse complement.
CAAGTATAGTCGAGATTTATGAAATGAGAATATTCATATCGTTGCGATAGTTACCTCTGTTAGAAGTTGCTCTATTTGTTCATTAGACGTTGACAATGAAACCAAAGCGTCGACAATTGAGCAATTATTGATGATTTTATCGTCTTCTTCGCCAGACAAGTGAAGGGTGCACTCTTGAAGCAGATCACACAGAGCATTGCAATTATCCAGAAGTTGTTTTCGAGCATTTTTTTCACGCATATTCATTTCTCTTTCCTCCTGAAAAAGAGCCTGAAAGCAAGAACAATATCACGGAATTGTCAACCATTCAACGATTGAGTATTTAGCCCAAACAATATCACCTTGAATATGTGAACATAAACACTGTAACTACCTCGATTTGAGATTTTTCTTTTAGTGATTGACTGAATTTCTCCTTCAATTCTGATTCCGAGCTCTTGAGAGATTTGAACTCTTTAGCAAGAAACTTAATATCTGCTTTTGACTTTGCTTCCAGATCCTCGTATTGCTTTGCTAAACTCTCGAGCTGCTTTCTCGTTTCATCAAACTCTTCAATCGAAACGTATTTCTCCAAATCAATTGGTTCCGATGTTTTATCTCTTGAGTTTTCTTCCTGTAGCAGTAAGATGTGTGACAGTTTACCAAATGCCACAAATTTAAAAATTTACTGATGAAAATTATAAGAAAATGATAATTTCAAGGGAAATTAGTCAAATCCTCCTAACCTCTTTAGCCTTCAACTTTAACTCCATTTCTAATGATTTCCGCTTAAGCTCTTCCATATCCCACTGCATTTGGGTAAGCCTGTCCCTCTCAATCAAAACCGCTTGTTGCAAGTTTTCTTTATTTTTCTGCTTAGAGATTTCAAGTTCCGCTTCCAAATCTTTTACCTGACAGAGATATAATGATTTAACTTGATCTTTTTCGGTTTTTCCAAAAAAATACACACACTCAACTAGCAAAAGCAAGTCAAAGGATGAATCGAGATAGCAAGTTCGACTTTACCTTTGTTGCAAGGTAATCTTTCACCGCCATTTCTTGATTTAGTCTTGCAATAAGGTCCTCCATATCCGATTTTGCGGAGACCAACCTTTTCTGTGTATTTACCATAAATCTGTTGATTTTTTGACGCTGATTTTCTGGAAGAATTATGTGTGAATCGCCTGTTGAACCTGAGACCTCAGCACCTCCAGGAAAGTCAACAGACCCATCACCAGAAGAATTTGGCAAGGTTAAATTTGGCACTTCACTTCCTCTAATAGAACTCCCATCGCTTGCCATACTCTCACTGGATAACTTCCTAGCATGGCCAAAAAGCTTACCAGGCCCCGGCTCAGAAAAGAGTTCAAGTCTATTACTTGAAAAAGACAAGTCTTTAGAGACATTTTCATTATTCCCCTGTCTGCCATATGATTTGTGCCTCGGTAAACCTTCTAGCTGATCCAAGATAGTTTGGCCCATGATCAGTCCCTCATCAATGTTGGACATGCCATATTTCACGAGCTTTTCAATTGGATTTTCCAAATCTTCGTCCAAATTCAGGTTGTCCGCTCCAATTTCAAAATGATTGTCGCTTTCTATCCTTGGTGTTCCAAGATCAGATGTTTCATAAGCAGTGTCACTACCATAATCTGATGTGATTGATGAAGATCCAACAGTGAGAGAAGAAGTTGGATCTGGATTTATCTGAAGAGAAGAAGGTGGACTATCAAAAGCATTTGCCTCAGTCGATTGCTGATTTTCTTCCATGAATGCTGAAAAATATATTGAAAATTTAACATCTGATGACATGGATAATAACAACTCGAGGGTCGCACGAGTTATTTCAGCAATATTTAGTTCAGACAAAAATGATGAAAAAAGGCGATAATACGTACAAGACCTAACAGCAGCTTCTAGTTCAAGAAAAGATGCCACTGCGATGCTCCGGGATATATCAATATCTGATAAAAGCTTTGTCATCCACTCCTCTAAAGAGCACCTTCTCTGCAAAAAGACTAATAAGACAATCAGTCTATAAAGTTTTAATATAAACCAATATGTTCTGAATTTCTAAAATACGCATATTATAGATAAACTCAATTGACAGATGAACGGATGCTTGTCTAATCTCATAAAATTTGCATTAACTTACACGCGTTCCAGAGACAAAAACTAAAACAGTTATACCTCTTAAATTTTTTTGTGCGCAATGAGCTAGAGCGTAAAACAATAGAAAAGAAACCGGACAGCCCAATGCAGAAGCCATCTGCAAGTATATAAAAGGAAAATCACAAAATCACTGCAAAGTAAATCCTATACCTCTTCTAAAAGTTCCCTGCTTTTCATACGCAGTAGTCCCTTTGGTGGAGCAGGTGGAAGATTTTTCCTTGGGAATGTTTTTTTAAGCTAAAGAGAAGCAACCAAAAATACAAGAAAAGCAAGAGCACCTTCAATATCATCAAGATATTATCTTCTTAAAAACAGTATAGAACATAGCTGGAACTCACATCGGTAACCAGCTTCAGAAAGTGATTAAACCTCCGCAGCACAACTCTCGTAGTTGTGACCCCCTCTGGTGATTGTAAACCAACCTGAACCCTGTAAAACTGTTTCTTAAGAACGTTAAGATTGAAATTTTTTTCACTAGGGTAGGTTCATAACTAATTTGAACTCTCAAGTGAAGAGATAGACTGAACATGTCTTATTTTATATGTAAGAAGTGCCTTGGAAATGAAAAACACAACTGAAATTATTGATGTGACTTTACAACAGAAGGCAAAAAGAAACTTGAAACTCTATAGTTAGAATGTGATCAAGGTGCTGAGTGTTTAATGGGAATGGCATCCCTAACAGACAATAATTAATCAAAATACCATAAGTTCTGCATCTTGCAATTTATATTTAGCAGAAGAAATGAAAGAAGATAGGATTATTCAAATCCAACTGAAGAAGACGTACAAAAACCACAAAAATCTACAATAATCTAATGAGCTTGGAATTTTCAGATAAATTCCAAGTGCAGTAACAGTCATGAATCAAAGTTACTAAGCGCCTCTATCTGCTCAAACTTAGAAGTACACTAACTTCAAGACTTTATAAAGGAATATTTGGTGACACACAATCCTTTCTATCTTGCATGTAAATCCAATCATCCAATAATTTTATCAAGTCAAATTTGCAGAGATGGTATAATTACAACATCTAACCCTCGGCACAGATAAACACTGGAGAGTCATTCAATTTGAGTACCACAACAGGATCTGAGTCTCGATTTGGGAGAACAACCCAGGAAGGTATAATGACGCAATAACTCCATCCCGATCTTGGATCATGCGGCCAAACAGTGTTTCCCCCATTCTGAAAAGGAAAATGTATCCCGATATCAACTGATAATATCTTTTGGAAGCATATATTTGACAATGAGAAAAAAGCAGTTAGCGGTGCGATTACAGTGAAGAGGAGAATGAAACCATTGTCCAATCAGCATGATCTTAGCAACTTCAAATTTCATTCTGATACCTTTAGTTGGTTTAAGCCATAAGCTAACCATAGCACAATAGAATGACATTCCTCCCATTCAAAATTGCAAAAGCTCAGCATTACCATCAGAGCTAAACAAGTAATGAACACAGTGAGTTACACCTATGTAAACCGAATTGTTGGGACTTTTATAGATTATGTGAAGATAGAATAAGCTTTTATAATTGCATTTACTATTTTCTTGGAAGCACTTCTACATCTATCTGAAAAAAGGATTTAAATTTCGTAAAATTTGGAAAATAAGCAATTAACAAAATAAAAGGAAACATTTGAGACTTGGAAACATCATGTCCCACAAGCAGAATCTGGTATAAGCTCTCCTAAATTAGACAATAACTTTTTTATATTTATTTCCATATAGGATACAGTGCACAAAAATGACAAATGACCAGTAATTATGACGGTATTCATATGCCATTTTTGCTTGCCCCGTTACCCGTCCAAGTTCATAACCACTAACTCCAAACAAGAATCAAATCATGGCAGATAATACCGATGCACAGGAAGCATTTATATGGTCACCCTTAGAACTGTAGGGAGTCCAATTTACAATTTTACAGTAAACACTGCTAATAATTCAGTAAGCATAGCAATAATTGAATTCCAGCTATTAACAGAAGAGAACTAAGGAGCATAGAAATGATCGAAACTTTACCCATTTTCGAGGCGGAGGACTCCAATCCATCCCCAACGGCAACGGCGAAGTCCCGTCGTGCCTATGTTTCGGCGGACTCCGTCTCTGCATCATCGTATTCATCGCGTGTATCCACTCGCTCCCTTCTACGATTTAAGAGTGATCATACGATCACTCTCTGCACCTCAGATACAAATCACTCCAATTCTCACCACAGAAACCGCAATTCAAGAATCAGATATCAAATTCAGTCTACTGAGCTGAAAAATCAGACTTAGGATTTGACGATCGGATCGGAGCAAAAAACGGCGTCTGATTACAGTCCACCGGCGCCGGAGAAATGACAGAATGTTGGATTGATTTCTGATGCAAGTTATTCAACTGTTTGAATTGGAATTAGATTCTGAGTCTTCAACGAGTCTCGTTGATTTGAAGAAGCAAAAGGGCCAAGTTCAGTTTTATGCTATAATTGGTCTCACCTAATTGTCTTCCTTGAGCTTCACGTCGAACGATGCAGTAATTTGGGCCTGTTGGGTTGGGCTCCGGCCCTAATGAAGCCCATTTCAGAAAAAGGTACGTTTTTCATTATTCAACTTTTAATTTGTTTGACTTCAAAAATTTCATTTTTTTAATCCAACCATAAGCTTATATATGAAATTTCAGGATTTAAAACCACTTTTTTTATAAGCTTAGGGGGTGATAGGCTTTTATAGACAGGCTTAGGGAGACGAGAGGAACTGTTGAAAGTTCAAGGGAGCGAGAAGCAATTAGTGACAAGTTTTAGGGGAGTTTTAATGCACTAAGCTTTATTTGTGGTGCTTTGAGGCGTTTGTTTTTTATTCTATTAATGTTTACATGCTAATTTTGTTCGTATTTGAGTTGAAATTGAGATATTGAAACAAGTTCTTCTCTTTTGAATCAAATGGATTCAAATTTGAGAAAAAAATTGATATTAAAAGTTCTTTTAAAATTGATCATTTGTCCGTCTATTAGAAACATGTGATCAAATTGAAGTGGAGAATTAGATAGAAGACTTTTTTTAGGTTGATAGGAGGCTTCGTGATGGTGGAGGGTTTTTTCACTATCATCTGAATGCTCATATTAAGGAGACAATAATAAAAATGCTTTACTTTAACGGATTTAACTCTTAAATCTAAATGTGAAGAACAATTGGAGTGAGTGTGACACATATATTAAAACTATATTTTGATTTGTTAAAGTTTTAATGAATTTCCTTAGCACATTTACAAATTAACAGATATAATGTCCTCAACTTTTCTCTGCAGTTTTTTAACTGATGTAAATAGTAATTGTTCGGCTTCTGACAAGAGAGGACGTGTTAGGAGTCCAATATTTTGCTTTGATCCTCAAGTTACAGAGTGTGAGAAAAACATATATGTATTTTTTTTATAATAAAAGAACATATATGTATGAAGAGTTGAGAATGAATAATTGTCTTGTAATTATATGAGTTAGGTGAGTTGTCAAGGTGGAGAAAAGGAAAAAGCTAACCAGATACTCAATTAAGTTAATCGCGGTAATTAAAGTCTTAATTTAATCATTAAGATGAAATTTGTAGATTTTAGAGGTTTTAAGTTCGAAACACATCCGGTGCGAGTTAAGGATCTTCTTTTCAATTGATGTATGCTCGTATGAAGCAATTTGAGGAAAAAAACTTAAGCTAATGATCGATGACTTGCATTTTTTAAAAGAAAATTGCTCCATTAAACTTACAACAACAGTAAAGAAAACTCATTCCATCTAAATGTGAGCTCGAGCACATGAATTTTAGGATCATATCCTCAAGTTTAACCATTAGGTTAAACATTTGCTACAAGTATTGAGATAGTTATTTTGTAAATAAATGAAAATATGCCCAGTGTAAATATATGCTATCAATGTTTTTTTTATATAAGATCAGGACGCGTCGAAAAAGCTTAGGGGTGAGTTGTACATTTCGAGAGTCAAAAAATCAAATTCATCCCACCAATAAACTAAACAAAAAAAATTCGCCCTTTTATCAATAAAAATGAAAATAAAAATAGATAAAATTCAGTGGAATCGGAATATGCTCCGACCTGACAAATTGTACTTACAACTCAAGTCTTTACATACATATATAACTCAATTATATATAACTCAAACCGGAACATGCTATCAGTAATTTACATACATATCTAACTCAATTATTCTTCTATATTTTCACAATATACATTATATGCTTTTTGAATCTTCGATAGAAACATAGCATATAGATGTAATGAATGATATTCTGATATTTCAATGATAGACACTGATCAATGTTGGAGCTAGAAGTTCTCTCTCTACATATAGCAAGAAACCAAAATTTATAAAAGCTTTAGATTACATATAATCCCAGCACTTGTTTATGTCCACACAACTAATTAATGAAGTTTATGGACATAACTAAAATATAACAAGAGATTACCTTTATTATATATTTTAATTTTAACTAGCTTCATAATTTCAATGCAAAATAGATAAAATTAATATTTGAAATATAATTTCAAATCAGGATAATTTATTTTATCAAGTATTTTTTTAATAATTAAGAAACTTTTAAAGAGGTTGGATTTCGAATCCATGACCTTCCACCTGTACATTAGAAGTCTTTATTTGGAAAATGTTTTAGATGTTTAAGGACAATGAGTTTTAAAAAATTAACTTAATATTCTTATTTATGTGGTATTAATAACTTTTTAGATCGAGTAAAAGGGAAATATGTTTCATTAAATAATAATTTAGGAGATTATAAGATTGTGACGCGCAACATAATTTCCTGAAATTTGACAATTTATTATCAAACTTTGGCTTAATTCAAATTTATCATATTAGTTTTAGTTATAATATGAATTTCAAACATTATTATTCGAAAAGAACACGACTGAAGACTTCGTCAGTAACAAATTTAAGCATTTAGTTGCTATTGTGACTTCTTTGATTGTGTGAAAAATAAAACCTTAACACTAACATATTTATTAAAAATTAACCATAAAATAGAATAATAATTAACTAAATGTATCCTGGAAAAAAAATAGAAAAATAAAATGGAAAATATTAAATCCACAATCAATTAACTTACATTAACCAATCACAAAATACATACTCTAATACCACTTTAAGGCAAAACATATATACTTTTGCCTAACCAAACTATTCCAATAATCACACATCAATGATATTTAACTATACCCAAACACAAATCACACCAACATCCCAACCAAGACCAAAATCAAACCAACACAAATCACATTTAGTCAAAGATAAACCGAAACCAACAATCAAACCCGAACAACTACCCGACCAAAAAGTTAAAAACTTTACGTACACTCGGGCGGAAACTATCCCGACCCGGTTCACTTAGGGCAAGTGAAACCCGGGGGGAGAGTTTTTTGACAAGCACTAATAAGTAACTCGAGAGTCACCGGAACATTCAAGTTGATCCCTAGAACATTGGCTTTAATAACGGTGCAAAGGCACGCTGCAGCCTCCAAATCAACCAGGCCTTTAAGCAAGGCACAACACGGGGTCCCTGAAGGCGGATCACCGAGCTTCACTTTGACAAGGCCTAAAACGTCGGCACAAACCCCGAGCTTGAGTGCATCGATAGGGCAAGAGGCCGGTTTTGGGGTCACCGGTGTAGGTGTAGGGGAGGGCTTCGCGGGGGCACATTTGTTGGCGGAAGTGAAGGTGGCGCAGAAGAGGAGAGAGAGGACGAAGATGGTGGCTAGGGTTTTGGAAGCCATTGATGAAACTTGGAGGTTAGGTTTTTTGGGAGAGTGGTGAGTTGAGATGAGGGGAAATGGTTGATTTAAAGGGGAGAAATAATCAAAATATGAGGTGTAAAATGAGAGATGATTATGATAATGTATTAGTTGGATTTTTGGATCCATATGAGGAAGAATTTATCTTGATTTGGTTGATTATATAGCGCATAACGGTACCTGAAACGGAAATGTATATTAAAAAATGTGAAAATTTGACGTGATTTTAAGTTTTTGAATGAAAGCAGAAATGAGAAATTTTAGGGTTTTAAGAGTTTCCGTGCTGACAGACATTGTTCGAGATAAGATCCTGAAATTGATGTGACACAATACATAAGAGTTAACCGACCGGGAGAATTTACAGGGGTTATCGGCGGCCAGTGGGGCATTTCGGAACTGTACATGTGTGTGTGGGGAAGAGTGTTTGTGGAGAGAAACAAAAAATGCCAGAAGGATTTTGTTATATTCTTGATAGAAAAATCTTCCCCAAGCTTAGAAACCACCAATTAAAAGATTGCTCTTGTGTACTATTTTGACTTATTGATTCTGTGGAGATTGCTCTCATATTCTTTTAATGGTTTAACTCAATGATAGGAATACTGTCTGAAAGTTCTTAGAACAAGCGTGAACTGTACATTAACACCGCCCATGGTATTATCCAATAATTTGAGGTGATAGTAATGGGTAATCACACTATCCAAAATTCCAAATTAACCATCGATTTATATGTACAGAAAATTTTAATACCATATGATGACGTTGTGTTTAAAAATCAACAACTTAAACATAAAGAATATTTAAGCTCTGTTCTTTGGGTATAAACGGCTAACGGTAAAACTAAATTAAGTAATTGAACTGAAACTTATTTGAAAGTTGTAGACTAAGGCCCTGTTCTCTTCAACTTTTAAAATCTGAACTGAACTGAACTGAACTTAATTTATTTACATTACCTTTTTTAATTAAAATTAATGGACGTGATCTGAACTAAACCGAACCGAACTTAACTGAACTAAACCAAATTGAAGGTGAAGTAAACAGGGCCTAAGTCTCTATCCAGATCCACTATAAACTGTTATTTGTACTTTCGTGAAAAATTGTCATTCACCTCCTTCTTACCCAATTTATACCTATAAAGTTTAAC
>CAOJBJ010429517.1:0-11735 GCA_948291685.1 Euphorbia celastroides | reverse complement strand
AGACTAGACTGTAGTCTCTTTCACCTTTATTTTATTCTAGACTTGTAAGAAGAGAAGTTGAATTTGTCTTTGGTTAGATAATGGAGTCAAAGTTAGTCAGCTACGTGGTCTATTTTCCTTATTTTCTGTTTCTCCTTTCCTGATTAATAGCATCATTTCCATTTTCAAAAGTAACACATATTTTAAATAAGTTTACTTGTTTGGTAGAGTTACAAAGCTTTATCTACAGGATCTAGGTGTGAAAAACAGATTTTGTGCTTTAAATGCAGAGCTTATCCAACTTAATGAAATCAACGTGGTGTTTTGAAAGTTCCTGTCCGGGAGCCTAGACCGAATTTAAAACACTGGTATATATATAGCAAGCCAGCAGAATAAAAACGATAGTACCAGTAAAATCCCAATTAAGATACATAATTTGACACGGGCAATATTGAAAACAACCAAATCCAGCAATAAGCCCCCCTAAATAACTAAGGATCTAAGTTATTACTCCAACTCTTCTGCATAATACATATTATTTCACAATGCATATCTTAATAACAGAGGCAGCCCCAATTCGATGAAGCGCCACAACAGCATCACCAGCCTTGCAAAGCCCCCTAGCAGTTGCAGACTTCAAGGCCGCCTCCAAAATCACCTCAGTGGACTCAGCATCAGTAGCCTTAGCCGACCCTTCAGCCAGAATCGGGATCAACCCTCGATAAATCAGACTATGCCTCGCCGGCGTCTCATCGCTGACGGTCCAGTCAAAGGAGTCGGTGGTCAAAACCGGGACCACCACCGACAGTATAGGCACCGCCGGCCTGTACTTGGCCACCAGCTTGGCTGTCGTCCCGCCACGTGTCAGCACCACAATGAGCTTCGCCTTCGCCTTGTTGGCGGTCCTCACAGCAGAGGACGCCAGGCTCTCCAGTGGGTTCATTGGAAGCGGGGTCAACCTTATCATCTCCTTGAATATGGTCCCATAGTCAAGTGATGACTCAGCTTCAACACAGATCCGGCGCATGGTCTTTACTGCCAGCTCGGGGTAGGCCCCGGCTGCACTTTCTCCACTGAGCATGACACAGTCGGTGCCATCAAGGACAGCATTGGCCACGTCAGTGGCCTCGGCTCGGGTTGGCCGGGGTGACTTTATCATTGACTCGAGCATCTGGGTTGCTGTAACCACTGGTTTGCCCACAAGGTTGCACTTGTAAATCATCATTTTCTGAGCCAGGAAAATTTTCTCAACTGGGATTTCCATCCCGAGATCGCCTCGAGCCACCATGAAGGAGTCTGTCTCCCGCAGTATCTCATCAAAGTTTATGACACCTTCTTGGTTCTCAACCTAAGGAAAACGAAAACAATCAACTTAACAAGATCTATTATACATGGAGCCAGGTGAAGAAAATGAACTCTATCATACCTTTGACATAAGCTGTATATGCTTGGCATTCGGGCCTAGGAGCTTCCTCACATTGACAAGATCTGAACCTTTTCGAACAAATGAAAGGGCAATCATGTCAATCTTATTTGGAACTCCCCATTCGAGGATGTCTTCCTTGTCCTTCTCAGTGAGAGTAGGAAGATCCACCACAACACCCGGGAGATTGACATTTTTCCTCTCGCCCAACATTGCAGTGTTCTCACAGCGACATCTCACAGTTCCGGCCTCTGGATCACAAGATAAGACAGCTAGAGTGATGGTGCCATCTGAACACAGTATGTTGTTTCCGGGCTTCACATGCACAGGAAGTTTTTTGTAGCTCATGGAGATCATTGAAGTGTCACCCTTGATGGTGTAGTCAGTTGTCACTGTGATTTCCTGGCCCTCCTTTAACTGAATAGGCTTTCCATCCTTTAGAAAACCTGTTCGAATCTCAGGGCCCTGCAGCAAAGAAAAGTAAATACCTATCTGAATACTTTAGGAAAATAAACGGATAGTTGACTTTTGAGGACCACAAAAGAGCTCAATCAGCTGTTTAACTGTATAATATGCAGAACTATAGATGATGAGCAATCTGCTAAGCCAGAAAAAGAGAAACAAGCACCCAATCTCAAGGGTCAAAGGAGCAAATATCTTTGTAGAAATCACATATCAGTTCTCAACTCCATGCCAAGTGAAATGGGAACACAATAATAACCAATCCATCACATGAAATCCCATGTCTTATAATCCTTCAATTCTCAAATACTCAAGGAGTCAGTTCACCTCTATTTGCTTCAAAACCAACAGATAGAATTGACAAAACGTAACTCAAAGAGTTAGAACCACCAAAGTTAGTTATACAACTGCTGTCAAGATCTAATGACTTCATTCTACCATGGCTACTCAAAGCTATGGGGTACAACACAATCACATTTAACAACAGAACACTAAACCAATCATAACTCATTCAGTGGGAATTCGATTGAAAATCAAGCCCTCATAAGGGTAATTTCCTCAAGGTTCCAACGTCCTCAACTTGAAAATCAAAGGACTATAGTCGAACCAACAGATCTCCATCTTTGATCACACAAAAAAAGCCAAACAATCAAATGCAGCTGACAGAAAACAGTAGAATCAATCAAATGCCAAACCTTAGTATCGAGCATGACAGCGCATAGGATCTGAGTATTCTGCATAGCGATCCTGAGATTGTTCAAGGTCTCTTGGTGATACTCGTGAGTACCATGAGAGAAATTGAAGCGGGCCACGTTCATGCCAGCTCTGAGAAGCTTTTCCAGCATCGGAACAGATCGGGAAGCAGGTCCAATCGTGCACACGATCTTCGTCTTCGGGGCCCGCCCATCTTCCGGCTGCTCCTTCAAGATCCCCTCAATGTCTATGTTCGCCATTCGCTATAATCTCTGATCAGATACAGATACCAAAATAATCGTCAATTGAAACTCAAACCGATGGATCTAAAGGAAAAATGAACAGTACTAATAGGGTTTTGGAGGAGTGAAATCAAAGCAGTTGAAGATCTTACACAGCAAAAGTTGAGTTGATCCTCAAATGATATTTCCAAAATCTAAGCCAATATATGAAGGAAGAACAGTTCTTACCTTAAAGTTTTGCTCTTAAGAAGCTCAAACAAGCGGTGCAGGAGGCTTTAGAGCTATTTTGCAGAGGTGAGTTGGTAGGTACTAGCAAAAGTTGCACCTTTTAAGATTTAGGTACGAGAAAAGGATATGTATGCCATTGGTATTCTATCGGTCCTTTTTACAAATACCCTGTTATCTTGCACTTTTTGGAGTTGAACGGGCTGAACTGAACTTATTAAAGCTGAATTGAATTGAACTGAACTTATTAAAGTTAAATTGAACTGAACTTATTAAAACTTAATAGAACTTAAATAATACAAATATGTAATATAACTTTATAAAATAATATACAGTATACAAAATTACAAATAAATAATTAAATTTATACTAACAATTATTTATATTAATTAATAAAAAAAGTTCAAATAATTAATAAATTCATGTGATCATTATTTATATTATGTAACATTATTATTAAAAAATGACATATAATTTTATTAAAACATGTGATCATTGTTAAGATAAAACTATACTGTTTAAAATGCAAACATCATATATTAATAACAATAATAATTTACAATTACTAAAATAATTAGTAATCCAAAATACTAATAATATTTACATGTCTTTTATATCTTACTATATTATTATATATAATCAATAGTGAATTAATTTTAGAAAAAACCAACTTTTGAAATTCTTAAGATTTAATTTCTATATGTTTTACCCATTAATTAATTAACAAGTAACTTTAACATAAATTATTTAAAAAATTAGACCATGAATTTATTTTTTTAACCATAAAGTATTTGAAATTTAGATAAATAATTACTAAATGTATTTATAAACATTTTTTTACTTATTTTCATTGAATTTTGTAATAATAATAATAATAATAATAATTATTATTATTATTATTATTATTATTATTATTATTATTATTGAAACTAAATATTAGTTGTTAAATAAGTTTATTGGAATTTATTGGAACTGAATTGAACTGAACTGAACTGAACTTATTGGAGCTGAACTGAACTGAACTTATTGGAGCTGAACTTATTAGAGCTAAACTTAACTGAACTGAACTTATTAGAACTGAACTGAACTTATTTTCTTGATTATAAGTTCAAGAGAACAAGGTCTTACAGCTAGTTGTTTTGCCATTACCATTGTAGTAGTAAAAAATCACTAAAGAAAATAAATTTTAATACCGTGTAACTTTTTATTAAATAAAATCGCGAGTTATTAGTAGTAGTTGGTTAAAAAAGGATAATATTGCATCTTTCTAACATTCTAATATAAATGGTTATAGAACGTGTGTCTATGTAACTTCATTTTGTCTTGTTTGGTCAAACCAACTGATATAAAACATCTATATCAACTTATTCGGATTTGATTACACAAACACAAACAAAAAAATATCATTTTCACATGGAAGCAGTCTAAAAAATGTATACCTCGTATCTATTGGATTTGTATACATAAAACATCATATGTCGACTAGTCTTACATTAACTAAGTTATGTAAAAAATTGATTTTGTACCTACTAGCTCCAATATCTACAATTTAACTGGAGATTGCTTATATGATTTAACTTGGTTTAGTTCCCATACTTTCCTCATCTGAAACATAGTTAATTTTACTGAATCTTAGGTTTTTCTTCCAACAATTCACCACAAATCCATCTTATATTGCATCTCTTAATTATAATAAAAATGCAAACATCATTCAATGCTCTAAAGAAACAATGGGGGCTCTTTTCTCTTCACCTTTTGCTGGAGCTATTTTGATCATTCTATGCTTGTATGCATTGTTATGAGAGTTATCCAGAAACGTAAAAGGAAATATGGTTATTCCGTTTTATATAATTTAGCTGTTAACTGCCTTTTCAGGTATTAAATTTTAGATTCTTTTTTCTAAATAATTTTTCTACACAATCATTAAAACATTTTGAAAGAAATTTTCAAAACAATATAAATATTTTCATGATGCCCTGATTACTAATAATCATATATTATAAAATTTTAAATTTTGAAATATATTAGAAAAAAAGTTTTTCACGAATGTATTTAAACTTTATTTTAAGGATAGGATAAGCAAAGCCCGGCGTAGATACCGTGAGATTCTCGATTTCAGTAGAATCTTTGTTCAATTGAAAGAAGAAAGTCAACTCGGTGCCGAAAATTTTGCCGCCATGAATCTATACACAGTCATCTCAGCTTCCATTGCTCTCCTTTTATCCGCTTACTTGCTTCCTCTCTTCAACTTGCCCAACCGTAACGTGCTTTCAATTTTCCCCCTTTTGCATATTTTTCATATCTCCAAAATTGATTATTGATTCGTTTTTTATGCGCTGGTGCTTTTAGAATGGTTGAATTTGGGGTTCAGGTCTTCAAAGGAGCCAGCTGCGGATTTGATTGTGACAAACGGCGTAATTTTCACCAGCGACGAATCAATGCTGTTTGCCGATTCTATGGCCGTACGAAACGGCAGGATTCTCCGAATTGGCAATTATAATTCTATCCAGGTTCGTATTTGAACTTCTTTGTTTGAAATTTTGATGGGATTTGACAATTTCTTGTAATTTGAGTTAACTGTGACAATGCAGGATTTATCCTGCGATAAGACCAAAGTTTTGGATCTTGAAGGGAAATTAGTGGTTCCTGGATTTATTGATTCTCATGTCCACTTCATGTTTGGTGGATTGCAGGTATATATCAATTGCGTTTGGTTCCTTCAACTATTTTACTAAGTTCAATTTGATATCTTGGAGCTCTGAGAAGCCTAGTTTGTGCTTAAACTTTTCGCATTATATTAGTGTTCAAGTAGCTGTTATGGCTACTGAGTTGAGTGGGTTAGAGTCAGACCTTTTTTTTTTTGGTACTTTCATGTTATTTTTATCTCTTGGCTCCTCACTTCATCACATAGTAGCTACTTTTTCTGAAAAGCTTTCGGCTTTGTACTATACTTTGATGCCATCAATCCATCTTGTGCTATCTCTTGTAGTTGTTAGCTTTCTGTAGTGTCATCATTACTGCTTGAGATTGTAACAATATCATGCAGATGTTGCGCGTGGACTTGCACGGTGTTAATAAAAAAGATGAATTCGTGAGAAGGATCCGAGAAGATGTAAGAAGTAATTTTCATGCTCTTTGTAATATCTTGTTATTTAGCTCGTTATATTTAACTGTGTGCCGGTTTTTCCCTAAAAAAATGCACCTCTCTGTCCTAATTAATGTAGCAATCCTATTTCATTTCTAATTTTCTGTTACTGTGGGAATACTTCATTGTTGGTTCATTGCCATGATTTACTTATCTGTCTTGTTATTTACTTGTCATGTGAGTGATTTATGCGAGCAAAATACCTTTCAGATCTGAAAGAAGGTTCTTGGCTGCTGGGTGGTGGGTGGAACAATGATCTGTGGGGGGGTGAGCTGCCTTCAGCCACTTGGATCGATGATATCACGCCACTTAATCCTGTATGAACTCATAATTTTGTTTGTTATTGTGCAATTACTTTCAACATTATGGTTGTGACTGAGATATTTGGTTAAAGGTTTGGTTAACTAGGATGGATGGTCATATGGGCCTGGCTAATTCAGTGACATTGAAGATAGCTGGGATTAATAAAGAGTCGGAGGATCCCATTGGTGGAACTATTATAAAGTCTAATCATGGAGGTATTGATTAGTCCATGGAATAGTTTTCTATAACTTTTTCTGGTTGAATTTGTCTCTGTGGTAGAAGTTAGTTATGATTTGAGCATTGATTATTTAGTCCTGTCACAATACAGAACCAACTGGATTAGTAATAGATGCTGCGATGAAACTGGTATTCCCCTTGATCCCTGAAGTCACAGCAGATGAAAGAAGGGAGGCTCTTGTTGCTGCCAGCAATCTCGCCTTGTCAAGGGGCGTGACAGCTGTTGTTGATTTTGGGAGATATGTCCCTGGTGCATCAACAGAGCATTCATGGCAAGATTTGACAGGTTTCTGTTCTATCCTCTTGGTAATTGGTAATATTCAATGAATCAAATTAATACATGCATGATGTTTTCTACATTGTGTTGTTATCTTATGATCTGACATTCATGACAGGCATGTAATTTATCACCATTATATTCATGAATAATGATAATGACATGACTGGATTGGGGCTCATGATATATGTCTTCGAAACTAAAGAATCTCATGATCTCATTTGAACAGATTTGTATCAGTGGGCTGATTCGTTAGGCAAGCTGAAGACTAGGGTCTGCTTGTTCTTCCCAATGGAAACATGGTCACGGTTACATGTAAAGGCCCTCGAATTCACTTAAATATTTTTATTCCTGCGTTTTTCATTGCCAAAATGACTTGTCTTATGACCTTTTCTATATGAAGTGACTTAGTTTCATTTGCTTGTCTCTACTCTTGTTGTCACTAGTGAAATATTGTTTACTGGTTCAGGATTTCATCACAAAAACAGGTCGTGTTCTAAGTGATTGGATTTATCTAGGTGGCGTTAAAGCTTTTGCTGATGGATCATTGGGTTCTAACAGTGCTCTCTTCTATGAGGTGAGAGCAAAATGTGAACGTTTCTGCTACCTTTTCCTTGAATATATCAAATACAAACTTTTAAAAACGATCTATCTTACTCATTGTCTCAAATTGTTCTCCTGATTTTCCAGCCTTATGTTGAGGAGCCTCACAATTATGGCCTACAAGTTACAGATTTTGAAAGTCTTCTCAACATGACGATAGCTGCTGATAGAGCTGGACTTCAGGTTTATCATCTCGTTACAGATTTAATAGAGTTGAATTAATAAGCCTTAATGACTTAGAAATTTGGATGCATTTCAGGTTGCCATTCATGCTATAGGCGACAAAGCAAACGACATGGTTCTTGATTTGTATAAATCAGTTGCATCGACAAATGGGGAAAGGGATAGAAGATTTAGGGTACACTTTTGCTTGAGAAACCGATTATCATTTTCTCCTTCCATTTCATGGAAACTACCGTCAATTGTTAATGCTTGTTTTTTCGGGATCTTATGATGGTAATGTGTTACTCTTAGATTGAGCATGCTCAGCATTTGAAACCCGGAACAGCTGCTCGATTTGGCGAACAAGGAATCGTTGCTTCGGTACAGGTACTTCTTTACCGGGCTTTACCCATTGAATTACAGCTCTTCAATAGTATATTGTTTCCACGAGTGCCCAAGATAAATAGTTGGCATTAATCAATTATCCTTAATGCAACAGCCAGACCATCTACTCGATGATGCTGACACTGCTAGAAAAAAGCTCGGAATGGATAGGGCAGAAACGGGATCTTATCTATTCAGGTCACTTCTAGCAGGCAATGCTCGCTTGGCTTTGGGTTCTGACTGGCCTGTAAGTACAAAATCCTTGTTTATTTCTAACCATAAAATATGGGCTTCAACAATCATATATCACTTTTGCTTTTCCAGGTGGCAGATATCAATCCATTAGGAGCCATCAGAACCACAGTGAAAAGAATCCCTCCGGGCTGGGAAACCTCCTGGATTCCATCTGAGTGCCTTTCGTTGAAAGACGCTTTAATAGCGTAAGCTCAGCCGATGTATCCTCGTTTTTTTGCTGCATTTGGACCGAATGACACTAATTTTATACCATTTCAGGCACACAATTTCAGCGGCTCATGCGTGCTTTATGGAGAATGAGATAGGGTCGTTATCGCCGGGTAAACTGGCTGATTTTGTGGTACTATCCGCCACTTCTTGGGATCACTTTGAGAAAGAAGGAACTGCTTCGGTTGAAGCAACTTATACAGCCGGTTTGCAGGCCTATCCTTGAATGGCCGTATTTCTCAAAAGAATACCAGATATTTGGCTTAATGTTGTATAGCATAGTCTAGCGAATGTTTCCCAAACATGATATACTGTTTTTTTGTCGCTGAATCAAAAACAAAGTTAAAGCTTATTATACAATTTGAGCCCAACTGGCGAAATTCTCGAATTAATGTAGAGATTATAAGCAATTGTTAGGGTTAAATTGTGAAAATAAAGCAACTATATCAATAATAATTGGATCAAATGCTATCTTCATTATGTATTAAATACAAAATATTTTCTTAATCTCCAAGCATATTTAAGTATTTAACCACAAAATTGGCATATACGTCATATTTTCATTTTGAGAAACTAAGCAAACCCTACGCTCATATAATTGAAAAACCCTAAATAACCAACCAATCCTTGGCTATGTCAGAATTTCCACTGGATCTGACCTCCCAAATCCTCCGGTTGCTGCCGGTTAGCACTCTTCTGCGTTTCAAATGCGTTTCTAAACATTCCTTAGCATAATAGACGACCACGACTTCATTTATTTGCATCTCAATAAAAATTCCGAGCACAAAACTCATCGGAAAGTTGTTTTCCAAAACTATCCCAATTTAGTCCCCGTTCATGTTCTTGATATCAACGATCCAGTCCAGCCTCCCCCGGATTTCCTTCTAAAGCCCCCTGAAACTTATGATGATAATTGGGATATCGAAGATCGGAGCAACAATCAAATTTCGTCCTCTGATGAGGATAGCAACAACGGAATTTCTCACATCGATAGCAACAATCAGGTTTCCAATACTTTTTACTACCCGTTTTTCGCTCACTGCAACGGTTTAGTGCTTATAGGCGAAAGAGACATGTCTCAGTTTAAAGTATGGAATCCATCGACAAGGAAGTTCTGGAAAATACCTTATCACAGGGATTTTCAGGTGAAGGATTGCTGTTTTGGGTACGATCCTTCACATGATTACAAGGTTCTACTAGTTAATAGAGTAAGTTCTTGTCCATGCTGCAATTGTTGGGATAGTATTCGTCATGAGTTTTGGATTCTCGGATTAAGGTCGGGATCTTGGAAAAGGATCATAAGAAACAACCCATACTCTTATTATGGTGAATCAATTGCCAGAGATATTTGCTTTGTAGACGGGGCATTCTATTTTACATCGGACAACCATATACATACGATCGATGTTTCGGAGGAAATGTTCTCTCCGGTATCTCTTCCTAACGACATCAAAAAGACCGATTTTGTATTGAGTTTGCAGGTTTTTGAAGGGTGTCTCTGTGCCTGTTTTGGCCGCTCGAAAACAACGTATAGAGATGATGATGATGAAGAGGATGGGGCAGAAAAGTTATATGTTAGGAAGAAGAACGAAAAGGGTGAATGTTTTTGGACGAAATTGGAGTCGTTTGCATGGAAAGACACTGGCTTAAATATAATGTGTAATGAACGTAGGGATCGACGGTTGGGGTATCTAAAGGGAAGAGACAAGATGTTTGTGATCGGTTCAAATTTGAAAATAAATTATTCTCGTAATTTCAAAGAATATTGAAATTACTATTGCTTATTCTCCAAGCATGTTTGAAACTACAAAACAGGCGAAATTCCAAGCTAAAAAGAAAGATGTTTGCAGCTGATTAGGGTTAAGGATCTCCACATAAAAAGGTCTGATTTTATGTTGAGAAACTCAGCAAACCTTTCCCCTCATACAAAAGGAAAACCCTATTTAATGAGGTGATTCTTCCGCTATGGTAGAGTTTCCACAGGAACTGATCTCCCAATCCTTCCATTGCTGCCAGTTAGAACTCTTTTGCGTTTCAAATGAGTTTCTCAAACCTTCTGTAGCATCATTGACAGCCGCAACTTCTTCGATTTGCATCTCAATACCACTTCCGACTGAAAACTCGTTTTTCACAATACTCACAATCTAGTCCCCATTCATGTTCTTGATTTCGATGATCTATTCCAGCCACTTCCAAATTTTCTCCTAAAAAACCCGCTTCCTGAAACCGATCAAGATTCGAGTAGTAAAGGTGGAAACAATCAAGTTTCCGAACCCTATTGCTGCCGGTTTTATAGCCACTGCAATGGTTTAGTCCTTATGGTCGAACAATATGATGCAGAAAGTTTGGAAACTCAGTTTCGAGTTTGGAATCCATCCACAAGGAAATACTGGAAGCTACAACATCAATGGCATCTTTGGGTAAAGGATTGCAGTTTCGGGAATGACCCTTGTACAGATGACTACATGGTTCTACTAGTTAGTCAAGTGGGAGTTTGTGAGCCGTGTGGTTGCTGCTATGAACCGCATGATGAGATTTGGATGGCGGGGTTAAGGTCGGGTTGTTGGAAAAAGATTGGAGGCCACAACCCGAGCCCTGGTAGTGGTTGGTGTGTGAGATATGTTTGCTTTGTAGACGGTGCATTCTATTTTGTATTAGACGGATGTGGAATATACACCATCAATGTTTTCGAGGAGAAGTTATCGGTAGTATCTCTTCCTAATAACGATATAAGCAAAGAAACGCGTTATAAAATTAGTTTGCAGGTTCTCGATGGGTGTCTTTGTGTCGTTTTTGGCCATTGTAGAATAAGAAATTATGATGAGGAGGAGGAAGAAGAGTTACACGTTAGGAAGAAGAATGACAACGGTGAATATTTTTGGACAAAATTATTGTCATTTGAATATTTTGGTAGTGCACTTCAGGGTCGACAGTTGGCATATTCAAAGAGAAGAGACAAGTTGTTTATTTTACATGTTGATTTTAGATGGAAATTGTATTTCTATGATTTTGAAGAAAAAAGTGTCAAAAGGATCAGTGATGATGATATAAAGGATTATCTGCACGTAACCTTTTGTGTTGAAAGTTTGGCTTCTCTTGATCCTTATTTAATAAGGAAAGAAGAAGAAGATGATGAAA
>CAOJBJ010429375.1:0-12178 GCA_948291685.1 Euphorbia celastroides | reverse complement strand
TATGTGTTGAGTAACCCAAGAATATAGCTTCATCAGATTTAGGATCAAACTTTCCTAAATGCTCTCTATCATTCAAGATGTAACATTTACATCCGAATGTCCTAAAATATCCAATTTTAGGCTTCCTTCCCTTCCATAGTTCATATGGGGTTTTCTTCATGCCTTTCCTAATGAGAGCCCTATTCAAAATGTAGCATGCAGTATTGACTGCTTCACCCCAAAAATATTTGGACAGTCTAGAATCACTCAGCATGGTCCTAGCCATTTCAACTAGGGTTTTGTTCTTTCTTTCCACAACACCATTTTGTTGTGGTGTGTGAGGAGCAGAAAAATTATGATCAATGCCTTTTGAATCACAAAATTCAAAGAATTATGCTTTCTCAAACTCTCTCCCATGATCACTCCGGATGCGTGTAATGCTAGAGCCCTGTTCTATTTGTAGTCTTGTAAATAACCTTGAAAATGCATCAAAGACAACATCCTTGCTTGTCAGTAAAGCTACCCAAATATACCTAGAATAGTCATCAACTATTACCATTGTAAATCTACTTTTTCCCAAGCTCATTGGCTGAATTTGTCCAAAGAGATCCGTATGCAATAATTCAAAGGTTCTCTTAGTAGCTACATCTGTTATAGAAGGAAAGCTTTTTCTAGTTTGTTTACCTAGTTGACATGCAGTGCAAAGATGATCCTTATCAAAAGCAACCTTAGGTAAATCCTGAACCAGATTTTTATGGGCTAATTTGGACAGGAGGTTCATGCTAACATGACCCAACCTCCTGTGCCATAGCCATGACTCATCTTCTTTAGACACCAAACAAATATTATCCCTTTTCTTTTTAATGTTCAATGTATAGACATTATTAGTTCTAGGTGCATAAAGAATGGTTTGATTGGACTTACTATCAATGATTGAGCAACCATTATGATCAAATACCACTTTTATGTCTTTGTCACAAAATTGAGCAACACTTAGCAGGTTGAATTCTAGTCCTTCCACCAAAGACACATCTTCAATGTTGATCTCGGATCCAACTATCCCATGTCCAATGATCCGTCCTTTTTTATTGTTTCCAAAGCTTACTTTTCCTCCCTTCTTCCGGGTTAAGGTGATAAAGGCCTTTTCATCTCCTGTTATATGCTTCGAGCATCCACTATCGATGTACTAGGTGTTGTGATCTTCTGTGGATCTCAGGCAGACATGCAAAACAGATCAAGTGGGTGTGGGTACCCAATGAGATTTGGGTCCTCTCGGGTTAATAACCAAACTAGGCCTATCATGACTGTCATAAAAACCATTTTTAAATCTACATATATTAGTAGCATGATTGGTCCTCCCATAAAACCTGCACCCTTCACAGGGTTCTTTTTTTTCTGCTTGTTCTAAGCTTTCAGGTGCTTTTTTGTGCCTCTAGATCTTTTGGAGGATTTCGTGTTCTGGTTTGCTCCCTTCTTGGTAGACGTTTTGTGATGTTTGGGCACCATAATTCTCCTTCCTCTGTCATCACCTTCTTCCTTTTTCTTGATAGGTGAATTTTTGTTTTTGTTGTTGTGGTGCTCTTCCGGTGGATGAACAGGATGGTTTTGAACCTTTTTTTTAGAAGAACCTCCTTTCTGGGCTTGAGGTTGATTTGCTCTCCTTTTTTGGACTCATAGTCTCCTCTGCCAAGATCATCCTTGAGAATTGAAAGCTCTCTCTCCAGACTAAAAAGATTTGCTTCCAATCTCATCACTAGTGCATTCTAAGAGTTTTCTTCAACTTTGGTCTCATGCACTCTGACTCTTAAAGCCTCCAAATCCTTCTCCACTGCCTCTTGATCTTCAGCCATTGTCATGATTTTCTTTCTAAGTTCCTTGATGGAATTAGTATTCTCCTCTACATTCTTCATAACAGTAGACAAAGACTCTACAAGGTCAGTAATAGAAATAGATTCAGAGTAAGACTCTACAAGGTCAGTAATCGAAATAGATTCAGAGTAAGAGTTTACCTCAGATTCATCTGGAGTTGATGCTGAGATCTTTTCAGTGCTTTGGTGAGATGAAGTTTCTCCTTCTTCTATGACCATGAATGTCAGATTTGCTGTCTCTTCATCAAAGGAGGAACAGTTTGAAATTTCCTCACTGCCACTCCAAGCAGCCATGACTTTCTTCTTGGATTTTCCTTTGTCTTTCTAGCCTTTTGGACATTTGGACTTGATATGTCCTTCTTCTCCACATCCAAAGCAGATCAGCTTCTTCTCCGGTTCTTTCTTCTCTTCCGGATCCTTTCTGAATCTTTCTTTCTTGGACATGCTTCTGGTTCCTTTCGAGGAATCTCCCTTTCTGGAGGGTTTCCTATTCTTGGATCCATCCTTCCTCAAGAATCTCCTGAATCTTCTTGCGAAGGAAGCCATTTCTTCGTTATCATCTTCTGATTCAGATCCAGACTCTTCAGCTCTTAGAATAAGAGGTTTTTTCTTCTCATCAGTTTTCTTTTCCTGAAGGCTATACCTCTCCAAAGATAACTCTTGAGTTAGAAGATTCCTAATGAGCTCATCATAGCTATACATTCTGAGATCATTAGCTTCTTCTATGGCAGTCTTCTTGTTATCCCATTCTTTAGTGAGACTCTAGAGGATCTTCTTCACTTTCTCCTCAGTGTACACCTTCCCCAGCCTTTTCAGCTCATTTACCAAATTGGTATATCTGGTGTTTATGTCACTAATCGACTCCTTAGGCATCATTCTGAAGGTTTCCACTTTCTCCACCAAGAGGTCAATTTTGGCATCCTTGACCTTGTTGATGCCTTCATAGGTAACTTCCAGCTTTTCTCACATCTCCTTAGCTGTTTCACAGCCAGCAACTCTATCTGATTCAGCAATGCTTAAGCCACAAATCAACATTGTGATGACATTAGCATTCTCCTTGGTCTGTCTGAAGTCATGGTCATCCCACTGGTAAGTAGGCTTTGGCAATCCTTCTTCAGTCAATGGAACATATGGGCCTTCCTCGATCGTGAGCCAGGTGTACATGCTCTTAGACTGAATGAAGTACTTCATTCTGGTCTTCCAGAAGGAGTAATGCTCTTTTGTGAATAGAGGGGTTCTAGTAATGCAGTTTCCCTCAAGAGGAAGCTGACTTTGGTAAGCCATTTCTTTACTTTGTGGATTTTGTGGATCTTTAGCTACAAGACTGTTAGGTCTTTTTCTTGAGCACTTGCTCTGATACCACTTGTTGGTCCCTTAGGAGTATACAAGTCATTTCAGAGGGGGGTGAATGACCCTTTTTCACGGAAAACAGTTAGCAATATAAATTTTTCACTTCGGATCCAGACTCTGGCAGATTCCGGATGCAGGCAAGAAAATTGAACTTAAATTTAAATTGCATGAAAGATTTTTATCCTGGTTCGGCCCCGCCTACTCTAGTCCCAGAACTCTTGCTGGGCTTTAATCTAATATAGGATTCCTTTAGGGGCAGGAATCAAGTCGTTAAAATTTGTCTCCGAAAATTAACCCATTTCGAATTTAAGATATACCACTAAGCGCTCACCCACTTAGCTAAGTCCTTTCAATGGGATATACTGTTTCTAATCACTCCCTGATCTAAAAACTAAGTCTCACTTTTCAATCCCCTGATTGAAAAGATTTACAATTTTTTTTCACTTAGAAATTTTCTAACGAATTGAACTCAGTGTTTGTTCTCTTTATTTTTGAAAGCCGATTGCTTTTGAATTTCTTTAGCTCTTGAAAGCTTGAATGAATTAGCAGCTTCTTCTGGCTCCAAGGTCTTCTATTTATAGGTTGAACAATAAATGCTATCGTTGGAGAAGACTCAATCTGGGTCGTTGAAGAAGCTAAGTGTAGGCACATCCGGACCGTCCCTTTGGTTGTTAGACACAATTAAATGCCTGTTTGAAGTTGGGATCTGTGCGCCAATGGAGTTTCATAGGATTTCAGAACTTTTGTTGGTCTTGAAGAACATCCTATGAGCTTTTGAATCGGCAGTGAAGTCCACGCACTCTGGTTTTGGTTGATAAGTAACTTTATGTCACTATCACCATGTTATTTTTGTCATTTAGTGCTTCTCTCTTCATTAAATGCTCCGACAGTTGGTGGAAGGCATTTAAAGCTCCTTGTAGACCAGATTTGATCTTTTCCCGCACAATTGGACATTTCAAAATTGTTTGAGACCAAATCCACCTCTGTCCACGTGGATACTGGATCTTTTCCCTTTCTGCTGTGATTCTAGAACATCCTGATCCGGACCTTGTATTTCAACTTTGACTTAAGTATTTTGTTTATCTTCAAACCTTACTCGAAGTGAATCGGATCTTGATTTTGGTTGGATCTTCTTCATTTGATGAGCCACTTCCAACATAATTGATAAATTATCTAGTGAAAAATAAAGAAAATCATATTTATTATATGTATGGCACAATTTTCTTTCGGAAAAATAAGAGATCGACTTTGAACTTGACATGGACAACTAACCAAAGCATTAATTTAAATTTGATATTCTATTTATCTATAGTACAACAACCAAGTAAGAAAATTCACTGAGGGAGCATTTTTAACCCATATCCCTCAAATTCTATACTAAAATTTATTTTACACTGTATTTTGGTATTTTTACAGTGTCATATTTTCTAATCTTTACACCAAATTTTACACGAAACTACAACACACTACAAAATAAACACACAAAATACAAAAAAAAAATATTAAAATTAAATTACAAAAAATTATTTAACAAATTAACACAAAAAAAAATTAAATCATAAACTAAACAGTAAATGAAATCAAACAAATAAACTAAAAAAAAATCAAAGAAAAATAATTTGATGTTGCTACAATAACACACCAAACTTAATGTGTTACTGTAGCAATACCAGGTTTTGGTGTAAATTTGGTGTTCCATTGGAACAATTTTCCAACATCAATCCAAATAATGATGTTCTTTTGGAGATGCTCAAAGATTAAATAAATAAAGAAAGAAATCACCTTGAGATAAATGAGGGTTTTTTTTAGAGAAAAACATGCTTTTTTAAAACCCCTCTTAATCAGTAGCTCAACAAATGTTATTAAACTTATTGAGAACTGAATATCCGTAAATCTCAAAACATTGTGAAGGCTTTTTCAAAACCCCTCTTAATCGTTGTTGGATAAGTCTTTCTTCGACAGACTTATTGCTTAGGTTGTAAAGGCTTTTGCCTCTTGTTGTTGCTTTGGTGTTTAATAGATTGCCTTTTCATAAAAAAACATTGTGAATTATTCATTAGGGAGAGTCTCTAAAGAATATGTTTCTCTCTAAAATTTTGCGAGATAAAAGTACATCAACTCCACTATTAAAGGCAAATCCAATGGTTCCTTAAAATTGAAATTTTGGAAAAATAGGAAACACAATTTGGGAAAATACTAATGTTGGATATGACTAAACAGGATTTCTGTGCTAACTAAACAGCTCAGCATGAGCTTAAATCAGTGGCAAGTGTCACGTCAGTAATGTAAACTAAGTGGTTGACTTTTTTGTCTATCGCAATTCAGCTGACTGAGGACATACTCAGTGCTAATGCTTTGCTGAGGCTGAGTTAAGGTTAACATTTTACTTAGAGTTTTTACAGTTTTAATCTCAAGTTAAATTGTTTACACTTATCTTGGAATAAAATAAGTATATTCTGTTTGAGCTGGTTGTTTGTTTTTAGCAAATACATTATTCCCAATAAAAAGAATGCTGCATTAAATGCACTTGTAGCAAAGAGGCATGGTGCACGAGGAAATGTGGAAAGCTCTGCTTTAACAACGTCGCACAACCCGTAGCTAATTTCTAGTGAACCCAATCAAATTGAGGCACGTTAAAGTCAACGGAACTAATTCCAACTCAATTCCTCTCAACGGGTCAAATTAGTAGATAATTAGATATCAAATTTAGATTGAAGGAAGCTCTATTTCAAACAGGTACAAGCTTAATCCAAAATTTGAATTGCTAATCAACAACGGCTATAAACAGTTACTTGAAAATTTGAAGAGTATAAATAGCTAGGGATTAAATCGAAGAACTACCAAATTTCGCCCTAGCTAAAACTCTGTCAAAATTGAAGATCAAAGCAAAAATTCGAAGAAGTAATCATTTCTAATCTGCTTTTGTATCACTAAATGAGAGACAAAACACTGTTAGATCAATTGCTTTGCTATAAATTGATTGTAGAGTTCATTACTTTGAGTGTTGAATAAATTCTCATATTCTAAATTGAGTAGACTTATAGGAGAGGGTATCCAATCAATGGGACTAGAGGCTAGGTTGCAGGAGAGAGTATTTGTAACTAGGAATCTCTATAAGAAGGCTTCTCCATTGAGAAAGAGATCGCTAGTAGATTAAAGCCCAGAGAGAGTATTTGGGGACTAAATATAGGCACAAGCTATTGAACCAGAATAAAATCTGTTATGTGAAGTTTTCTAACTCGGCATTCTTACTTTCATATATCTCCTTGAATGCATAATTATAATTGACATTTTCATTTGCATTCATACTCAACAAATGAGCTTCCACTGATTGATTTTCATCAATTCTATATAAGCTAGTCAGTGAAACCTTGTTTCACTGATTTCATTAGGTGAACATTTAAGACGCATAAATTGAGCAAACTTTAATCGAAAAGACATCCACCCTCCTTTCTATCTAACTGAATTAAGTCTAAAGGGACCAACAAGTAATCCAACGATCCCTATTTTTGTTTCCCAAAACATAGGATACCCCAAACATGGAATACCCTATTTTAAGAAATATAATATAACAATAGTTTACTTTTTCTCTTTTATACATTTTTCATTACTTTATGTATTATAATAACAATAATAATAATAATAATAATAATAATAATAGAAGAAGAAGAAGAAGAATAGCAAACAATTGTGGAGAATAAAAAACTTACCTAAGTAGAAGAAGATTGAGAAACGAATAAAGGCTATTTCAAATATGTTTAGAAGAAGTTAAAAAAATTAGTATTTTTTTTGGGTAATAAAGAGTATGTGGTTTTCACAGTTAGTAAATAAGTGATTTTCGTTAAGTTGCTGTTAAAATTGATGATGTGATCAAGAATAATTTTGAAAATTCATATTTTTTACCCAATTAAATTCTAATTAAATTCTAACCATAATTACATTCCTAATTAAATAATAATCCTAATTAACGCCCAAAATTCTTAGGGAAATACGTAATAATATACTTTTTTGAAACTTAATTACACACCGCCTTCCTTAATATTTTATTAATAAATATCACGTTCTAAACAAATACCATGTTCTAAACAATTACGCCGTTTCTCCAGGTAACAGTCGACTTCTTCTTCTTCTTCAGTTCGACGACTTCTTCTTTTTCTTCTTTTCTTCATCTCCTTCAACATTCAATCAACATCCAGGTAACGAGCGATCTATTCTTCTTCTTCTTCTTCTTCTTCTTCTTCTTCTTCAGTTCAAATTCGTCTTTTTGTGCGAGATTGAGAAATCAATTTACGATTTCAATTTTTATTTAGCTTTTGATTTGTGATCTTCGATTTACGATTTCAATTATGTTGCTCTTTTTGTTTCTTTAGAAATTATGCTTCTCCTATTTTCGATTTCAATTTCAGTTAGGTTTTTTTGTTTTTGATTTCAGATGTTGATTAGGTTTTGTTAAGTTACCTGATTATGTGTTGTTTTTGTTTTCAGTTGCTTTAAAATGTATCAAATTCTTGGATTAGATTGGATTGCGTCAGATTTTGGATTGGAGATTTCAAGTTTATTGAATCAAAAGAGTTGCATACAAGGTGTTTGATGAAATTCCTGAATGATGAAGCTGTTGGAGTTTTACTTTTCAAGTCCACTAAACTTTGAATTTGTGTAGATTTTGATTAGATCCATAAATTATTGTTTGATTAGAGCTCTGGAATTTCGTTTCTAAATTATAACATTTGAATACACTGATGTGTTTATGAGATCTGTATTTAGATCTGTATTTAATTCTGCAGTTTCTGTTTTTTTATTAATTGGTAGTTACATGGTAGCTACCTGGTAGGAAGTTATTTCGATGTTACGTTTTTCGTAGTATTGGTAATTACATGGTAGCTATATGGTAGGAAATTAGTAAGTTTGCGAATTCACAGTTTCGTTTTTTAAGTATCTGGTAACTATATGATAGCTACCTGGTAGAAAGTAATTCAGATTTTTTATGAATTCACAGTTTCGTTTGTTTTCTTCCTACCAGATTCCTACTAGTTTCCTATCAAATAGTGAGAAATCGAAAAAAAATCCGAAAAAGTATATGAGAATGGATGGCATTTTGAAGATAAAAATGAGATGAACAAAAAACTCTAAAACGGTAAATAAAAAAATGAACAGTTTTTGAGATAATTACAAAATAAGGTAAGAAAATTTAAAAAATGATGCAGTGATGACATCAAGAGGGGACCACACATGAAGATGGAAGGGGGGAACATGTTGTTTGAAATGAAAAGTTGGTTCTTTTGTGATTTTTTGGAATGAAAAGTTAATTTAAAATATTGGATGAAATTAAAGGTCAAAATCAACACATTAATTAAAAATCTTAACTCGCCAAAAAATTGAACCGCTATCCAAATTAAGAAAACCCTTCTTCTCTGGCGGTGTCCCCTCCCTTTCTCTCCTCTTCATCGTTTTTATTTCCGATTCCGTCCAAATCCCATCAGTTTACTCTTCCCTCTTTCTCTCTCGTCGATTTTCTATCGGTGTCCTCTTTCTTCCTCATCGATTCTGGATTATGTGAGTCCCTCTTTCTCTGTTGTCGATTTTGGGTTAGGAGAATCAAACAACATCCAGCAATGATGAGAAATATCATATTGTAATGTAGGTTATGGATTGCCGGAGAAAAGGACGGTGCCAATGGAGAAAAGGACAAGCGAAGAGAGAGCGCCGACGGCGGAGAGGACAGAGAAAAGGACGGCGCCGGCAAAGAAAAGGGCGACAGAGAGATGGCCGACGGTGGAGCAAGTTATGGATTTGGGGAGATGAGTTTTTAGTGCTTAGTATATGGGTTAGGGTTTGTTAGTAAATGGGTCAGGTTTAAATGCATTATTGGGTGTAAAATTGTGATTTGTCAAAAACACCCATTGTCACGTCAGCATATTTAACGGTATGTGGATGAAAATCACTTATTTGCTAACTGTGCAAACCACAAACATTTTTTTGCAAAAAAAAGTACAGACCCCATTTTGAAAAAACCGAAAAGCACAGGGCATGTTTTTGTACTTTACCCTTAATTATTACAAAATAAATAGGAAAATTGTTATTTATAACCAAAATTGAAAGATTTTGCCATATTTATCCCCTAATTACTTCTTTAATATTTTATAATCAAAATTAAACT
This sequence comes from Euphorbia celastroides, assembly GCA_948291685.1. Taxonomy (NCBI): domain Eukaryota; kingdom Viridiplantae; phylum Streptophyta; class Magnoliopsida; order Malpighiales; family Euphorbiaceae; genus Euphorbia; species Euphorbia celastroides. The sequence continues at coordinate 2,824 of CAOJBJ010429375.1, read as the reverse complement.
TTGTTTTTTTATTTTTGCCCGTCCTTCCTTTCTTCTTCTATTTCTCACACAGAGCTCTTCTTCGATCTCTTCGTCCTTCTCTTTCTCACCAATCTCTTCCCCTTGTTGTGTTCGTGTGCCTTGTTCTCCAGGTATCGTCCTTCTCTTTCTCATTCATCTCTTCTCCTCGCCCTTCTCTTTCTCATTGATCACTTCTCCTTCTTGTGTTCGTTTACCTTGTTCTCCAGGTATCGTTCTTCTCTTTCTCATCGATCTCTTCTCCTCGTTCTTCTCTTTCTCATCGATCGCTTCTCCTTCCTGTGTTCGTTTACCTTGTTCTCCGGTACCGTCCTTCTCTTTCTCACCGATCTCTTCTCCTTGTCCTTCTCTTTCTCATCGATTGCTTCTCCTTCTTGTGTTCGTTTTTCTTGTTCTCCAGGTATCGTCCTTCTCTTTCTCACTGATCTCTTCTCATTGTCCTTTTTTTCTCATCGATCGCTTCTACTTCCTGTGTTCGTTTGCCTTGTTTTTAAGATCTCGTCCTTCTCTTTCTGACAGATCTTTTCTCCTTTTCTGTTTCATTTGCCTTGTTCTTTAGTTTATATTCTTCTTTTATTGATTGTTGCTTTTGATTTTCGATTTATCTGTGTGTGTTTTTCGATCTAAAAAATGAATACCTTTTCAATTTCAGTGTATGATGTTAGATAGTTATGCAATATATACACTGATGTTGATATCTGGTGTTATATCAAAGATATATCCAGTTAACAAAAGAGAAGAGAATCAGAAAAAGCGGAAGTCGGCTTTGGGAGTTAAGAGGTTATTTTTGTCATGGATGAAACAGGAATGTACAATCATGAGATTGAAATTTTAATTTTGATTACAAAAGTTATGACTTCTAATTTTTAGTTACCGAAACTCTAAATAAAACCTAAAATTAGTTTTTTGTCCGTGTTTTACCCAAACAAATAATGGAGAAACAAATAAATGTGGCCAATTGAACTTTGGTTAGGAAAAGTTGAAGAAAGAACAATTTCTCAAATGTTTGAATTTCTAAATGATATCACTCGTGTTGGTGCTTCATAGACGGTAACCCTCCTTATAGAGAAGCCTTGTAGTCCGAAACCTGTATTTGCCTCCTAGTCCTGTTTCAAACCTCTCTCGCGCCACCGCCGTCCGACGGCACCACTCTTTTGTCGTCATTGATCTCATCCACTGCTTTAATTACAACTCCTAGAATTAAGTATAATGTTTGACGACAATGAAGAAGAGCTCTCTTGCGATGAAGAAAACGACGACGGTTTCGACGAGGATATGCAAGCCCTAACTCGAGCCTGCACAATCACCGGCACTGATATAAACGACCTTAAAGACATTTACGATGGCGGCACCAATGTTTATTCTCCCTCGCCTGAAGTTTCCACATATCAGGACTCCTCTGGTGGCGAGGAGGATGACTTGGAATTGTTCCGAAAAGTACAGAGCCGATTTTCCAAAAGCGACGATTCGTTGGAGCCTATTGCTTTAAAAGCTCTTCGCGCTATTCATCCTGATGTCGACGACGAGGATGATGATTTTCAGACTCTTTGTGCTGTACGTAGGCGCTTTTCCGCCTATGATGCCAGTGGTAAGTTTCAAAACCCTATACTTTGAAGGCTCAAATTTTTGTCTTTCTGTTCGAATGTGATATTTATTCAAGAATGCTCTATCATTCTTTTGCGATTTCATAGGTTTACTGTCTCGGCATTGATGATTACTAGAATTGTTTTCAGATTCTGCTAAAAGAACAATGGAGAATACCTCGTTGGAGCATCCAGAGAATGCGGACTGGGGATTGGATGTCTTGAATGGTTCGTCGACTGTTAGAAAGAATAGTAAAGTATTCCCAGACACTGAAGATACTTTATTAAGTGATGACATGGATATTGTGCCCTCTAGTTCCATTGAGCAGCTTCAACTGGATACTTTTGGTTCAACCTCTCTGGGGAAGCCAGGCTCATCTTGCTTCCCTAAGTCTGCACAGCTATTTCTTGATGCAATAAAAAAGAACAGATTGTGTCAGAAGTTCCTGCAAAGTAAGATGGCCCATATTGAAGCAAGAATGGAGGAGAACAAGAAATTGAAAGAACGGGTGAAAATTCTTAAAGACTTCCAGGCTAAATGCAGAACCAGTACTAGCCGAGCATTAGGCCTGGAGAAGCACCAATATGTTCGGTTGATATCTGCGCAAAAGACAGAAAATTGCAGGGATGTAGAGGTTATCTTCTAACCTTGATTGATATATATATATTTGACAACACTATTTACATATATTTACCTTCATGATTTGAACATTCAGCTGTGATGGTCTCGGACATTTTTTAGTCATAAACTTTATCAAATAATTGATACCAGGTTAGGCTACTGCAAAGTCAACATTTTAGTTATTTAGCAGTATTATTGAATAAGGATATCTTCTGCTTGTGTATCAATCTAAATGGGTATGCTAATTCTGCCCGTCCGCATGGTGCAACATTGGCAATTTGTCTCGTGTTTCATTGGTCTATTGAGTTTTCTAGGACGTCTTATTGTATTGTAGTGTCATTAGTTCAGATTCAGTGGCTTGCGCTTCATGGAAAGTTCTATTTTTCTTATTCAGGCCAACGATAAGAAGACCTCAGCTATGTGTTATGGTCCAGTGGAAAATTCTCATGTTGCTAAGTATAGAGAGGCACTGAGAAACTATCCTGTTCTCTTCAAACAGAAGAACTGGACTGATGAAGAGAGGGAAAATCTTAAAAAGGGAATTAGGCAACAGTTTCAAGAAATGGTTCTTCAGCATTCACTGGATCAGTTCAGGTATATT
>CAOJBJ010429214.1:0-13082 GCA_948291685.1 Euphorbia celastroides | reverse complement strand
CATTACTCGCAACATTTGTTGATTTCCATTCGCGCAAAAAACCGAGGCCATGACGAATAACATGAGAAGGAGGGCGAAAGTTTTTATTCCAAATAAAATGATTTCGTCTAGCCCATATAGCCCAAAGAAGAGAGACCACTTCCGCTACCAAATCCGCTCCTTTCGAAGAAACCCATAACCACCACTCCGAAATAGTAGAAATAGACAAAGGTCATCCTTGCCCAAAGAATTCATTCCAAATGGGATATAAAAAAGAACACCCCAATAGAGCATGAAAGTCATCTTCCAAACCATCACCACATATAGCACAAACATCACTAACCTCTACATGTCGACTCCTAAGACGAACAAGAGTAGGTAACAATTTGGTCGCTACTTTCCAAAGAAACGAAATCACACTGGGCGGAGCTTTGATTTTCCAAATATTAAGCCAACATTGGTTAGCAAAATTAGTTGGAAAATTATGAAAACTTTCACATAAAGCATAATAACATGATTTCACGCTAAAGTTACCCGAGATTTCAAGGCTCCAATAGGGGGTGTCTTCTCAGTCCGACCATGGCAGCTGAATACGTCGGATTGCAGCTCGACTTTCCTCTCCAAAAATCACGTCAACTTGCTCCAAATTCCAGGCCCTAGTGTTCGGCAACAGCAGCTCACTCACCAGCGTATCGAGACTAGCTACATGAGACGTCAAGGGGGCTGCTAACGTCGGGCAAATCTGAAGCCACTTATCCTGCCAAATTTTTACTGTTTTACCATTGCCAGTACGCCATGCAAGACCCATCCGAATAGCCTCCTTAGTAGCCAAAATGCCCCTCCAAGTGAAACTACAATTCGGCCTACAAACAGCATCAAGGAAACTCACATTGGGAAAATATTTGGCCTTAAATAATCGAGACACCAAAGTGGAGGGGCACGTCATTATCTTCCAAGCTTGCTTAGATAACATGGCTTTATTAAACTCCCCAAGTCTGCGGAAATTTAGACCACCCTTGTCCTTAGGCAAACAAAGCCTAGCCCAACACATCCAATGAATCGAACTGCCCCACCAAAAGTTTGCAAAAAAATTTTCCAACGAAGAAATAACATGAGATGGAAAAAGAAAAACTTGCATCGCATATGTTGGAATGGCTTGAGCTACAGACTTTAAAAGAACTTCTTTCCCCCCTTGCGAAACTTTCTTCCTCTTCCAACCTTAAACCTTCTTTATAGCTTTGTCAATGATAAAAGCAAAAATGTCCTTCTTAGACCGACCTATAAGAGAAGGTAGTCCCAAATATATCCCATGGTTATCCACCTCATTCACCCGCAAAACAATGAACAATATCATCTCTAACCTGCCGAGCCACATTAATACTGAAAATGATGGAAGATTTTCAAAATTAATTTTCTAGCCTGAAGCAATCTCATACAGGCAGAAAATAATTTTTTAGCACCTGCGCTTCAGTCAAATTCGCCTCAAAATAGAATAAACTGTCATCAGCAAAGAGAAGGTGAGAGATAATCGGAGCAGAGGGACAAATTCTACACCCATGCAGACCACCAGACAATATTCTACTTTTAATTAGAGCACTCAATCCCTCCGTACAAATCAGAAACAAATAGGGGGAAATCGGATCTCCTTGTCTCAACCCCCTCGAAGGACAAAACCCCTGAAAAGAACCATCTCTGTGCCGAATAGTATAATGAATTGACTTAAGCGACAACATGACCCACTCAACAATCTCAATCGGAAAACCCAACTTAACCAACATGGCCTCAATAAAATCCCACTCCACTCTATGATAAGCTTTAGACATGTCTACTTTGAGAGAGCACAAACCCTTAGAACCCAAACGACGTCTACTCAAATAATGACTTATTTCAAAGCCAATCAAAATATTATCTGTTATAAGTCTCCCAGTAATAAAAGCACTCTGGAAGTCGAAAATTATAGAATTCATAATCGGTTGAATCCTATTCGCGACCATTTTTGACATAACTTTAAATAAGACAGAGAAATAGACTGTAAATCAGAGACATACTCAAGAATCTTTTTCTTTGGAATTAGCACAATATTAGTGTCATTCAACTGAGGAGGAAAAAATGTATCACGAAGACAGCTAATACAAAAAGAAGAAACCTCAGAGCCGACGATGTCCCAAAATTTCTGATAGAAGCCAGGAGTGAAACCATTCGGACCTGGCGTTTTATCGGGATGCATTTGAAAAAGGGCAATCTTCATATCATCAGCATCAAACGGCCTTGAGAGGAGAAATTGTCGATAAATAACTAGTTAATTCATCCATATATTTAATTATTTATGATAGTAATAAACATGATTTCGAAAAAAAAAAGAAAACAAAAACATCAATTAGCGGCTAGAATCAAGGGAATAAAGACATAATCAAGGGAAATTATACAAAAAGTCCGGCTTTTTATACTCCACCTTAGTCTAACCATTAATTATTCTCAAAATGTGTATTTAATTAAATATTAATTAATTAATCAACGATTAGATCGAGATGGGGTGTAAAAGTATTAAATTCCCATAATCAATGCAACAAAAAGAGAATAATGAATGATGCAGTCAAAGTCAAAGAAACGAAAAGCTAAAGAAAAAGAAGAACAGCTAGCAAAGCAAAGAGAATGCGGAAAGGTGACAGAAAAATGAGAGAAAAAAAGGACACAGAGACAGAACATAACCACAAAAATCGAGCTGACTTCAGTTGAGCTGAGTATGTTTATGTAATTCAACCAACCAACTACGCTGGATTTCCAACACACTGCAATCGCGATTATCGGCCGAATTTTTCCCTGCTCTAAAATAGCATCCACCATAACAAAAATCCAATCTTTTCCCCCTTTTTTCCTCCGCCTTCCATTCTCCCACCACCGCCGCTTCCTCCGATCACCCTGGTGCTTTGATCCGCCGTCAAAGCACATAATTCCGCCCTCTCTTCCCATTTTTCTTGGCACATCAACGAATTGCGGGGGAAAACGCATGCTCTGCAGCTTGTTGATTGTCAGAAACGGTGAGATCTGGTGAAATTTGAGGCCAGGTTTAGATAAAAAAGTGCAAAATGGTGGGTGGGGATAGAGCGAGGGGTAATGCGTATGCAACTCCATTGCCACCGCCGTCTCGCCGTCCTCACCTTTCCGATTCCAACCGCCGAATCATCGCCGACAATGCCCCTAACGTTCGGGTTTATCAAGCTTGGAGAGGCAGCAACGTACGTTCTTCTTTTTCTTTTTCGCCTTCGTTGTTTACGTTTTTACTTTTTTAAATGGAAGAAATATTAGCAGGTGTTTCATTAACTGCATTAATTGAAGGGACCCTGTGATATTGTTTCTTGCATTATCTTCAATAAATGCGCTATCTTTGTGTACCATTTTAGCAAATTTGTGTGATGATTATGACCAATCAAGCGTCTGAGTTGTTGTAGTTTGTGTTGTGTAGATATTTTGCTGCGGGGGCAGACTTGTATTTGGTCCAGATGTGAGGGCACTGTTTCTTACTGTGTTCCTGTTAGTGGCTCCAGTGATCTTATTCTGTAGTTTCATTTCACACGAGATCAGCCGAGAATTTCGGCCGCATCTTGCCAATATAGTTGTAGCTACATGTGCCATCTTCACCGCCTATGTGAGTTAATCACACTTTTTGATGGAATTTCAAATGCTTGTATAATGCTTACCATAGTTTATAAGATTTGGAGAAATGCCAATCAGGTGATTGTTCTTCTATTTGTTACTTCTTCTCGGGACCCTGGCATAATACCTCGCAATCTCCATCCCCCTGAAGATGAGCTCTCGAGTATATCTACCGAGTGGACCGGGATTATGGGCGGTGGCCCTAGTATTCCTCCCACAAAAGATGTGGTGGTTAATGGGATTATCGTGAAGGTCAAATATTGCCAGACTTGCATGTTGTATCGCCCGCCACATTGCTCTCATTGCTCTATCTGCAACAACTGTGTTGAACGCTTTGATCATCATTGCCCATGGGTGGGCCAATGTATCGGCAAGGTAAGCTTCAGTCTAACTAACAAGATATTTGCTTTTTATTGTGGGTTTTGCTGTTTTGTTGAGAATAATGTATTACCTTATATTTGCTTAACGGGCTGAAGTGTTCTTTGGACAGAGAAATTACAGATTTTTCTTCATGTTTGTATCCTCTACAACCCTTCTCTGCCTTTATGTTTTCACACTCTGCTGGGTGAATGTCAAGAAGATAATGGACAAATACCATTATAATCTCTGGAGGGCTTTGTTGAAGTCCCCAGTTTCAGGCATTTTGATATTGTATACCTTTGTATGCGCTTGGTTTGTTGGAGGCCTCACTGCATTTCACATATAATTAATATGCACCAACCAGGTTCGTTTTTTTAGCCCGTCTTTCTTCTCATGTGTTATGCCAATCATTTTAAGCGTTTAATTGCTTCTGCAGACAACTTATGAGAATTTCCGGTACCGCTATGACAGAAAGATGAATCCTTATAATCTTGGCTGTGTGCTGAATGTCATGGACATATTTTTCTCGAAAATCCCCAAATCGAAGAACCGGTTTAGGGAAAAGGTCAAATTGGATTCATCTTCAGGTTATGCCTCTGTGGTGACATTGGGGCATCATTTGAGCCCAGAGATGCCAAAAAGGAGCTCTGACTTAGAATTAGGAGGGAAACGGCGAGCTGTTGCTGATGAGGATTTGGCAGAAATACAAAGCCATATTGATGGTGTAGGTGGATTGGAGAGATGTGGCACCCAACCAAGACGTAGTCATTGGGATCAGCCAAACAAATGGGAGATTACACCCGATATGCATTCATTGACTACTGAATTAGAATTAGAGCGCGGCTTTACAGATAGACAGAAAATTTCTCAAGATCATTGAAGTTGGTTGAATGACATAAATGAAAAACTCGATTTGAAGCACATTTTGTTGTTTTCAGCAAGTTGGGGCTGCCCTTTTGCGGGATTGATCAACGGTCTTGCATATACACAGGAAAGAAAAGCTCCTGGGTCCTTAATCGTGAAGGATTTTACTGTGTCAAAAGTTATGCTATTTTATGTTCATTCTGAACTGTGAAAGATCAGGAAAATTGGTGCATTCTTAATCATGGACTGTGTTGTCAATTGAACTTCCTTAGCTGGTACTCACAAAAGCGTGTGCTGTTATGTGTTCTTAGTTATTGGAACATAGATGGCTGTTAATATTCCTGAGTTGGTTCTGTCGTGTTAGCAGTGTATATAGACCTTTTAGTCTGCTGTGTTTCTAGATAGTGAAATGTTAACATTATTTTTCCACCTTCACTCGAGTTTCCTCTATATCGCTCTTTTATAGCTTTGTGGAATGCTAAATTTTCGATTGTAATCAAGAAACATGAACTCCAGATACTAAATTACGTTGGTTGTAAATGATAGTTGGCATAGAAAACGGCAGAACTCCTGTTCATATTTATTGAATTGAGCTTATGAAAGACTAAATATCGAAAGGCTAAACTTATAGGGAATAGGTTCAACAGCAGACGTGTTTACGCCAATGTATCATCTACCAATCATGCTGCAAATTATGCAAATTCTGGTGTGTATTCGAGTAACCCAACCCCATTACTTTACCTGCATAGTTCTGTTTCTTGGTTATTGTCGACTGTCCAGTTGGTTCCACGCCTAGGAAATCAATAGTCATTTTGTCGCTCCCACCTCCAATGTATACTTGTCCATCTAGATTGTTGCCACTATTCCCATTTTCTGGGCGAATACTGACAGGAGATTCGAACAATCCGGTCTGTGAATTGGTATAAGTGCTTCTTGGATATCCTGGATCCAAATTTTTGTCAAATGAGTCCCTGTCTGCTACATTCATAACTGCTGCAGCCAGGCTATGTTGCTGCCCATCATTGATAAACCTTCAAGTGCCGACCTTGATGAATTCAAACCATTGGTAGAAATTGCAGAGAATCCTCCAAGGAGAATCGGGGCGATGGAATTATCGCTGATCTTGGCACCCATTTCTGCAGCTTTCTGTAAGAGGGCTGTTGCAGAGGCATAAGCAGAAATAGGAGAAACACTGGATCCATCACCAGACCCGAAACATGCTAGCGAGTTCCTGGGGTTAAGCATTGGATTTAGATTGCTTGACATCATAATCCCAGTTGAGTTCAACGTTGACGTTCCATTAATGTTGTCATCATGCATGGTGAGATTTGCCATTGAGCTTTTCCGCGAGCTGGATTCAGAAGTTGGCATCGTTGAAGCAAACAGTTCTTGAACCTCGCTTTGTAACAATCCCGCCATGTGATTAGCTTTGTAGTTCTCCTCTGTCAATCCATCGCAGAAGGCTCTATGTGTCACAAAGCTATCCTTTCTGCATACATCACATAGTATGTTATAACTAAACGTTTTTAACATTTATGTGTAGAAGTTACGAAAGAAATTTCCACCTTGAGAAAATGGTACCACAATCACATCGGTATTCTCGGTTGCCACAGATTTTAGTGTGTGCTTTCCAATCGGATTGAACAGCATACCGCTTGGAGCATTTTTCACACTTCCATTTCTTCTCGCCATGTTTTCTGCAGAAATGCTTTTTAATGCCTGTTAAGTCGCCCAAAGCTCTGCTCGGGTCATGATGAATACAACTAGGTTCAGGGAAGACATAGACTCTCTTCTTAACCTGAGTTGTCGCCTTTGTTTGTGCTTCCAGGGCAAGTTGTGCCCTCTCCTGTGAAGTTGAAGATTCTGATCTCTCTGGAACCCTTTATGGCATACCTCGCATATGTACCTATTTGTAGCCATCAAAGTCCTCGGTGACAGTGCTACAACTTCTGCATCGGGATCTGTTCAAAATGCAGTCAAACTAACCGATAATCATACGAATCGATACCGTATGCACACAACAAAATAGGCTAAGTTTGCTTGCCTGGATTCCCTGGAAGATTTCGTTTCCTTTTATTGCTCGTGGAATTGCTGGGGGTTGACTCATCAACACCATTTTCAGTAGGATTAGGACTGTCATTAGATGAGTGTAGGACTGCCGTGCTTTGGAGCTGGTCATCCTCTTCGATTTCCTGAACAAAGTTCATCATTTTTTTCCCTTCTTTCTTGTGCTTTGTCGGTGTAGAGAAAGCTAATAATACAACCAAATAGGAAGGTTATATAGGAATTCCAAAACCAGCCTTGATCAAAGACCATGGCCTGTCTACATGCTAAAAAAAGCTTAAATAGGAATTCCTTATTCCTTGAGAGCAACACCAATGTATCAAATAAGAAATACCCAATTAAAATAAGAAATGAAGAGTTTTGTCTGTTTGTCCTCTAGCAGGCTAGTGGCTCACTGGCCTACTACAACAGTAGAAATTGCTTGTAAAAGAAGTTTTTGTTTGTTATGAAAAATACTTTGACAGTGAAAAAGGATGCACAAAATATATAACCAGGTCAAACTTAAGGTTACTACCAAATTTGAGGTATGAAAATGTTAATCAGGAGTTGGCAGTTGATGTACAAACAAAGAGAATTAGTTGAAGATGAGGTTGAGAACTAATAAGAACAAAAGAGTGAGAGACAAACTAAAAAAGACACGGAAAAGGATGACAATGAAGAGAACCGAGTAAAGAGACAAAGTTCAGCCTTCTGCTTAATTTATATTCATCATCAACATTTGGTATGTTTCTGCTTGTCATTTCCTAATTGTCATGTACCTAATTTATACGCCTGGAAAATAGGAAACGTCTCTTCTTAGATATACTGCAATTGAAATTGTCAAAGATCAAGCATTGTAATTTTCACTATTTGTATTTATCTGCCAAGGTCTTGCTTACAAGAAGTAGGCCATTAGCTTCCAATACAAGTGTTGTATATACGGTAGATACAACTTCAAATTATTCCAAGACATATATTTATATATACTGGAAACAAAGAAAACATGTACATCAATATAAAATGCAAAAGATTGGATCATATTTCATAAGTCATTCCAACCCTGAGAAGCCTGGTTTTCGGGATCAAAAACGCTTTCTCGCCTTGACTGACGTTTTTCCTCAGGAAATCATAAGCATAGTTCACCACAAACTTCTTCAGCAGTGAAGATTTTGGTTCGGCTACAACTTCGGCTTCTCCTAGGAGATAAATCACACCTTTCTCCTTTGCCTTCTGCACAAACTGGATTTCTTCTGCAGCATTCGCCTGTGCGATTCTATTGGTGATGTTCGATCGAATGGAACCCGATGAAACATGATCAGAATGGACTGATTGGATGGAGGCTGAAGAAATGGGCGACGGATTTGGTAGCTCCAGTGTTTCTTCAACGTGAACCGTTGATCCTCTGGCTGCTGGCTTTCCATCTCTATCTAATACAGCGGAGTGCTGGGGAATTTCAGCCTCTGGCACAACTTCAGAGATCAAGTTCTCTTGGCGGATGAATTCCTTGAGGCCTTCGATTAAATGGTTCTCAAATTCTTTGGTCTCTTCAATTGCATCTTTGTATCCATACCTGACAACACACCGGAACATTCTGTACTCTTTCGGCTCAACTTGTCTGAACAAGAACCTCTCCTCTGGCTCCACTTTACTCACCGGGAGGGACTTGATGGAAACAAAGACTAGAACTGAATCCACCGATGGGATACTTTCGATGAAGTGGGGGAAAATTGGAGGAATGCCCTGAACAAGCTCAGAGTAAAGAAGTCTGACCCCTGGTAGCCTCTTGACATCTCGGTTTGTAACAAGTTCCCTCACATATTCACTTGAAACCTTGTTTTGGAGCTCGTACAAGTACCTCTTTTCATGAACATAATGCCAAACTCCCATAACTATCATTAGAACAGCTGAGAATCCCAGCGGAAGATAACCGCCGTCTTTGAATTTGTACAGCACTGCTGATAGGTACACACCTTCTATGAACATAAACACGACAAAGAAAAGAACAATCCACACCATCCGAGTCTTCCACACAACTGCCATTATGCGGGCGACCATGCCGGTGGTCAGGACCATCACAGCAACAACAGCAATCCCTGCAAATGAATAGTCAATTAGTCAATGGAGTTATGTGTTTTTGTAGCAAAAATGAGGGGTGTTGAGGCTCACCGTAAGCATGGCCAATGTTTTCGGTAGTTCTGAAAACAGCACAGACAATAACGCAGCAAATCATGAGGAGATAGTTGATTTCGGGGATGTAAACCTGACCCTCGTATTCAGCAGAAGTGTGAACAACGGTCACTCTTGGAAAGCAACCAAGACTCAGAGATTGGGACACAATTGAGAATGCTCCTGATATCATGGCTTGACTTGCAATGATTGCTGCTGCTACTGCTACAACAAAGATCGGTCAATACAATGGATCTGCATATACAGCATCATTTGTATTAAACTTTAAACTTATTTGAAACTTAATGAAATAAACTGAACTGAAACTTAATGAAACTGTATTGAATTGAACGGAAAATAAGTTGAAAAGACTGGGGCCTAAGGCTAACCTGGTATTGATTTGTAGAAAGTATCAGACACTTCTTCTGGGAATTCGGATAAGTAGGCAGCCTGCCCTGCATATACAGATAGCAAAGCAGGCAACACAAGGCCCGAAAAACTAATCTGCAATAGATATCAATTCGAATTGAATTTGCTCGTCTCAAAAATGAAATTCTTCTGATATTAACTTGAATTGCTCTGACATTGAAATGACCCAGATCAGCAAACATAGCTTCAGTGCCTGAAACATATTTCAAAGAAACAAATTTAATGATAGAATATACAAATAACTATACATGTATGAAGGCTCTTGATCATTTGAATATACCGGTGATGCACATGACGATTCCACCGAGTGAAATCCAACCCTTCCTCCCATTTCGGCGGAAATACTGGTAGATATAGTTCGGATTTACAGCACGCAGCACGCTGATGTCATATTTGAACAGATTGTAAAGGCCTATGCCGCTGATGAACGTAAACCACAGGCAAACAATGGGAGCGAACGTGAATCCCACTTTGTCGGTGCCAAATCGTTGAGCAGAAAATAGAATAACCAAGATTGCTATATCGAAATCCCCACAACAGCATCTGCAAATATCGCATTAATTTTAGTATCACAGAAAGTTAATTCGCATAAACTGAATAATGGAGTGCAATCACATACCTTGGCCAAGGGAGCTGATCCCATTCACAGCTGAAAGTACTGCACAAAACAAACGAAAACACCGTAAGATTCTGAAAGGCCAGCCATATATTCGAAGTAGTAGTAGTTAAAAAAGGGAGAAGTTCAAGAGACCTGAAATGCAAGGAGTGAGAATACCATCACCGATAACCATGGAAGTGCCGAGGATAGTAACAACAAAGAGAAACACTTTGATGTTTCTGCTGGACTCGAGCTTCTCTTTAATCTTCTCAGCTCGTTTCAACTGGATGGATGGAATTGGCATGGAATAGTTCGAGAGCTGCCTATCTTCTGGCTGGTCATTTGGGATCAAACTCACTTTTGCATATTTGTTCAGCAATGAATACAGTGCAAACGTGCCACCTTCATTCAAATCAAACTAACACTTAAAAAAACAGTTCATATGATAATATAGATCAATAGAACAGTGAAGAAAGTAACGTACCATCACCATTATCGTTGGCCTGCAGGACAATGAAGACGTACTTTAAAAGCGGGACAAGAAGCATGGTGTAAAATATGAGAGACAAAACGCCCAGAATGTCATCTTTGTGGTGAATTTCATCAGTGAAAGTGCCTGCATACACGTAAAGCGGGGACGTTCCGATGTCTCCGTACACCACTCCTATGCTTTGAAATGCCAAACTCAGCATCCGAGCCCAGTTACTCTGCACATAACTTTCATTATTACACTTCTATAAGGTCCTATAGTGTTCTAATAGGTTTATAGAAGGCTATACCTTAGAAGAAGAGTGAGCATGGGACTTGGAGACTCGGCCAGCCTCCAAATTGAGGGAATCCACACGACGTAGTTTAGCCCAGGATATTTTTCTTTCTTTCAACTTAGTGTTAGTGTCCCTTTCCCTCTTACTATCCACTTTCTCTGCCATTTCTTTGCTTAACTTATAGCAACAACTTGATATTCTGCTGCCATTGCTACCTCTTCTGCTTTTATAGCCACTGCCTGCCTGCCTACTTCTTTTTCTATTATTTTATATATGAATATTCTATCTATTTGTCTTCCATTATGATGGGCCAATTCGTAATTATACTTTAAATGCAGACGACTTACTTATAAGGTGACAAAAAGTTTTGTGTAGTTTAGGAAAAATTATACAGGGAGTCGGGCTTTTTGCACCTCTCTTTCATTAAATAATTAAAAAAAATTTAAAACTTAATTAAATGCATATTAAAAAAAACTAGTCAACGGTTGGAGTGAGAATAGGGTGCAAAAAGTTCGGCTCCTTGTAAAAGTTTACGTATTTACTGCACAACCTTCCCTTTATATTCGGACTTGGAACCGGCTATGCATATCAATATAGTAACATCCATAGTTATAGCCTCTCAAATTTCATATAAAAGATTCACGTGTATAAAATACACTTAATTTTGTTAAAACACTTTATTGCTTTTTGATGAGGTGTTAAATTGGCATTTTTTGGTGCATATTTTCTTAGTCACCGTGACTTGTTTTCATGGTTTTGGGATGCTTTTACTTCCTTTTCTTTCATTTCAGATATTTATGGTGATTTGGCTAAAACATACAGACGTGGAGCTTATTTGGAGCATTTCACCGAAATCTCCGTGAGGCACGTCGAGATCCTGATGGACACACCTCAATCCCGGTGCCTTCGATGAGAATCGGAAGTAGTCACAATGACCTATGCGTGAAAGAAGAGAAATCTATGGACCTGAAGACAAAGCTCAGCAAGATTAGTCCAGTTGCAGTGTATCTATCGAGATCGATGGGGTCCCGGTGTAATTGCTGAACCCAAAGACTGATCGCGTGGAAGAGATGATGTTGAGTGAAGGTCAAAGTCAATGAAATGAGAAGAATCGCGGTGAAGCCAGAGAGACTAGAGTGATGTTGCTGGCGGAACCTGTAAAAGTCCCAGTGCAGCCACCAAGAGCGGAGCAAGTCTCATTGAAGCACCATAATTCCAGCAACAATTCGAAAAGTCCAGATACCTTTTAGAAACATATTTCAGTAGAAAGGAATGTGCTGCTGTCAAATCTCTTTGGATAAGGATAGAATTTAATGACACAAAGACTAAAGAGGAAAAGAATTCTATCAAGGAATGAAGTCTTTATGGAAAGCAAAGAGACTCCTATTCAGTTTCTACCAAGGAGGAGTTGCGCCAACCCTAGCTATAAATACCCCAGCACTTGCCATTTGAGGGGGACAGCCACAGTAGCCATCACCGGCCATTAGCTTAGTTTTATTTCTTTGTCCCAACCATCTTTAGTTTTAGTTTTGCTCCTAGTACTTTCATTCGGTTTATGCTTTTGTTGTTTCAATATTTTCAGTTTGGATTCTCATTGTTCTTACTTTATTGCAATTCTATTCATCGTTTTCTCTAAGTTTATACTTTGTTCTTGTTTCTTTATTTTTCACCAAGACTTGTCAATCATGATCTTTATGTGTTTTACATATTTTATGCGTTCTTCCTTTACCATGTCTGGCTAGGTTAGTTTAGACTTGGCCATGTGAGTGTTGTGTTTGATCGCGGCGTTGGTGAGGACAAAGCTTGAATACAATAGTTTACACCGAGACTGAATCACAAGTCCTAGCATCCAGATTGTGAGTTCCGCCGAAGGTCTAGCTAGCCCGAGGTAAGCCTTACGTCTCACCAACGTCCCGATACTTGCATCTGTAATTGTGAGAGTATGGAGGGATACGGTATCAGTCACCGAGAGTAGATCCAGCCTTGGCATCCGCAATCGTGCCGCAACGGATTCATCGAGACTGGGGACAAGTGAATCAACGCCTGCTTAGAGTCTTATTACCTAACGTCAGAGTCGGTGGCTCAGTAAAGTCAACAAGATCAGTAGCAGCGCTCAATGGTGGATTACCGGGGTCCCGGTAAACTGCATCACGGTCTCGGTGTGCACTAATCTCATGTCCAGTGATCACGACAGCGATCAGCTACACCTCACATCGGCTAAGTCG
>CAOJBJ010428822.1:0-11203 GCA_948291685.1 Euphorbia celastroides | reverse complement strand
CACTTATTGAATCAAACAAGGCACTGGCTGACACCATTGGCATGGTAAAGGTGCATTGTCTTTACCATAGGAGTGGATGCACATGGGAGGGACCTTTATCTGAGTCTACTTCTCATTGTTCTGGATGTTCCTTTGGCAATTTGGCTGTTGTATGTAATAGGTGTGGAATTCAGATTGTGCACCGTCAAGTGCAGGAGCATGCACAGAATTGTCCTGTGAGTCTAAGATGGAGAGTCACTTTCAATTTCGCCAACTGGATTTTATGGTTTTTTTTTCGTGTCATCACAAAGTTGTTTTATTTTTTTCGATTTTTAGGTTGTGGCTCAGGGAGAGAGTACTCAGGTAGCTGCATCTACTGGGACTGCAGCAGCAACTCATGTTGGAACTTCTGTTACTCAGGCTCAACATTCTCAACAAGCCAGCCAGATTACCCAAACCCAGTCTTCAATACAAGCTGCTGTTCCCACTGCAGAACAGTGGTATCAACAGCAACAGCAGTACTATCAGCAGTATCCCGGGTATGACCCCTATCAGCAGTACTATCAGCAGTATCAACAGCCACAAAGTCAGGCTTATATGGCATCTCAGCCACAACCTCAAGTTCAGCCTCTAGGTTCAGTGCAAACTCAACCACAGTCACATCTTCATAGTCAGCAACCTGCTACTCAAATTCAAAGCCAACCACAAGTCAACTCACAGATCCCGACCCACTCTTTGACCCAGCCACAGCCTCAAGTACAACCACAGGCACAACCGCCTCCTGGTGGGCAACAACATCCTCAGGCTACATTGCATCCACAAACCCTCCATGTCCAGCCTCAGCCACAGCCACAGCCACAGATTCCTCCATACCAGCAGCCTCAGCCTCAAACACAAGTTCATGCACAGAATCCTGTTACTCAGCAGCCTGTACATCCTCCTCAGCAGTCCTTTGCTCAATCTAACCAGCTTGTCAATCCTCACCTCCAGCCTCAGATACAGTCTCAGCATTCTTCAACCCATGCTGTGACAGGCCATCAATCTTATCCACAATTTCAGCCTCAGCAGCAAATGCAGCCAGCTGGACCACAGATGTATTCTCAGGGCGGGATCCAACCAGAGTCACAACATCCTGTGCAGATGCAAAATCAGTTCCCTCAACAAGCTCCTCCATTACGTCCACCACAGCCAGCTGGTCATCATCAGTATGTACAGCAGCAACAGCAGCCCTTCCCGGGCCAAGCACCAGGCTCAGTTCAGAGTCGTGTGCATCCGCAAAGTGCCTCTACACATCAGCATCTGCATGTGCAGTCTCAGTTACACCCTCAAGGGCCGTCTCTGCCATTCCAGCAACCTTCTCATGCCTACCAACATCAATATCAAAATATTGTGTTACCACAAGGGATGCAACCTGTTCAAACCCAAAATGTTGGAGGAAGGCCTATGGCACCGTCTAATGGTGTGCCAGTGCAGCCACATCCATACTCATCTGTTGGTTTGCATGGAAAGCCAATGCAGGCCAGTACAGTCCAGCAATCTGGCAATGCCATCATGACCAATGACCCAATGCTATTTTCATCAGAACAACATTCGGGAGTGACTTCAAGACCAATGCCTGAGAGACAAGGAGCCGAAATCCCTGTGAACAGTAATAAAAGGAATCCAAAAGATGTGGATGTTATTATCCCTGGACTTGATGCTGATGCAAGTGAGGTGACAAAAGTAAAAACTGAAAGTGTCACAAAGCCTTGGAATGATGAAAAGAAACCAAGAGATGAAGCCAGTAATGCCTCAAAATCACTTGCTTCAGAAAATGGAAAAGTGAAGGATGAGCCTGCCGATGGGTTTAATGACCAGAAGGATGTTTCAGTTGCTGACAATAAACAGTTGGAACTTTCTATTGCGGAAGACATAAATTCTCAAGGTGTGTATGCTTTGAATTCTTTCAAAAATCTTTTTCCTCAACCTCCTGGAGGGTATGGGCTCACTGCACATCAAAGGCCTGTTGGGTCTTCATCATTACAAGAACCTCCTCCTGGATCCTCCCATCATATGCAATTCCCAGGGCATGCTTCAGCTCAAATTAGGCCTTTTGGGCCTGGAAATATTGCTCATTTGAGACAACCTTTGAATCCTCTGCCTGAACATCTCCAGCAAGCTTCATACAAGCAGCCTTATGGTCCTGCAGTGTCACCTGGTCTTGCTGGTCCCGGTTTTACTTCAAACTTTGGGAGGGGACAAGGTCGTTATGAATCTGACGTGCTCTTAAACCAGAGGCCCAATTATGAAAAGGATAGGAGACTGGATCCACTTGGACAGCAACCTGGAAGTCATTCAAGTGCAGTGAAAATGAACGGGGCCCCAGGTGTGGACTCCTCTACAGGACTTGGGTTACGTGACGATAGGTGGAGGCCTTTGCCAGCTCCAGAGGAGCATATGAATCCCTTTCCGCAAGACCCAGCCCGGCGGATATTTGAGAGAGGTAAGTTTGAAGAAGATCTCAAGCATTTCCCCAGGGCTTCTGATTTGGACAATGATTCTGTTCGAAAGTTTGGGAGTCACTTTCTTCCCTCAAGACCTCCTGATAGAGGAGCCCATGGTTTTGGTCCAGAGAAACTGGAGGCACTAGGTGGCCCTGCACCTTCAAGATTCTTTCCTCCTTATCACCATGATGGTCCAATGCACCTTAATGAAATAGGTGAAAGACCAATTGGTTTTCATGAAAAGAATGCTGTTGGGCAGCATGATCCTTCTCCAGGTCACGATTTTTTTGGACCGCCTTCTAGATATGATACAGTCCCTGGGAGTCTGCATCGGGATCATGCTTCTCAGAGATTTGGTGCTCGCCGAGGTGCCGATGACGTTGATGGCAGGGAATCACATCGATTTGGTGAATCTTTTCCTGGTAGCAGGTTCCCAGTCTTGCACAGCCATTTGCACAGAGGTGAGTTTGAAGGCTTGGTTCGGGGTGTTGGAAATTTTGGTCCTCCTAACCTGCCTGGTCCTCGGGGAGAGCTCATTGGTTTGGATGGGTTCCATGCTCCTGCTCGAATGGCGGAATTGCCTGGGCCTGGGAATTTCTTTCCTCCACTACCTGGTGAACCGGGATATAGGAGCAACTTTTCCCTTAAGGGATATCATGGTGACAGTGGGAATTTCACAGTTAAGTTTCATTGTTAAAATATTGATAAGTAAATTTGCTCTACATTTTATCTTTGTGTTTGATGCGAATATTTTCTTAATCTATGTGCTAAGTACATTTTTCATTTTCCTTTTCCTGTGTGCTCCTCCTTTCTCTTGCAGGGGAATGTTGAATCTTTTGATAATTTGAGGAGAAGGAAACCATCTAGCATGGGATGGTGCAGGATATGTAAATTGGATTGTGAAACAGTTGAAGGCTTAGACCTGCATTCACAGACAAGGGATCATCAAAAGAAAGCTCTGGATATGGTTTTGATTATCAAGCAGAATGCAAAAAAGCAGAAACTGTAAGTGTTAATGGATCTTTTTATGCAAGCCATTTTCAACATTTGAGTATTGCTGTATTGTAATAATCTTACAATCATGTTTGCTTTGTTTGTAGGGCTTCTGGTGACCGTCCCTCCTTTGATGATGTGAGCATTTCTAGGAACAAGAATTAAGTGGCAACGACATCCTGCTTATGGTTTTCTTTTACTCATTGCTGAGAAGGGCTGAGTTTGTTGCTTTTGTAACATTTGTACTTGGTGATGTAGTCGATTCAGCCTTCGATTCCTTTTAGTGGTTTTGCTAGTTTTGTCATTTCAGGTTGCTACCTTTCTGAAGGAGAGGGTTTTCAGGCATGACGTTCAGTGGCAGTTAAGGTTGTCTTTCTATTTTGAAGTCTTTTTTATAATTGGAAGAGATTTATCTAGTTTCAGTTCTATCTATTTAAAAGTTCTTCCATCTTATCAGTTTGTGAATTCAGCGGTTCCATTTGTGTTCGAGATTGAATTTCAATCTTGATATTTTCATCTATGAAATGGCCCTACCCTATGACTCTATGAGATGTTTAATCCTTTACATGATTCTAGGTGCTTGTGGATGTTTAATTTTTTCGCTTGAAAATTTTATTTTTGCTAATATACTTGTCTTAGCTCAACTGACAAGACATGGGACAGAGCTATAAGATTTGAATTTCACTATTGAAGATGGGGATCTTGTCGTAGTGGCACTCTAGGATTTTGATAGTTGTGAAGAATCTGTTCTGAATTTCTGATAGCGTGATTCAAATTAATATTGGACTTCTGCTAAATTAGGTAGTAGATACTTTACCATCAGTTGTTGACTAGATACTTAAGGTTCGGGATCTCTTATTTCAATTAGATCAGAAAAGTTGAAAAATTATTTAATTACCTAGACAAGGGGAAGGTATGTTCATTTTGGGGGCTCTTTTTGGTGCTCCAATCTCACCAATTAGCTTCTCTTCTGATGTTGATCTGGGCCCCAGTACTCTACCTGCTTGTGATAGAAGATAACCCATTGCTGCTTAACATATACCGACTACCATTTAGATGATAATGCTTTTAGTTTTAACATTTGGGTTGGGTAATTGCATCGTCAAAGACATTATATGTACTAAAATCAAGTGTGACCAGTCTGTATGTTAACTATGCCATAAGTTCTGTTGTATTGTACAAAACCTATATAATCATCACTAATCAGTTTGATCTATTCTGTGTTATTAACTTTGTTTGAGATTATTTGCCCCTAAGATTCTTTCAAATTTTCTCTGTTTTACTGGATTTTCCTTTATGCTTTGTCTAGTTACACTATACTGTCCTGATTTTGCTTCTAATAGTAGTTGCAGTTTATAAATTTATTGGAAGAAAATTGTGCTAGAGTCAAATTTTATTAGTAAACAAGGTTTTTAACAGAAAATATTATATCATACTCTGGTCAATCCAAAATACTGAAAAAACCAATTTTCAGCTGATGACTTGGTAGCTTAGCAGGATTTTTAGGAGAATCATTCCTTTTTAATGTAATTTTCTAAATTTATCCTTCTTCCCCAAATTTTTAGTCTAAGCATGGCATTAAGGTGAATCTTTTTTTTAAGGCAGAGCCTTTTAGATTGAAGGGGTTCCCTTTTTATGGAGAA
Organism: Euphorbia celastroides; assembly: GCA_948291685.1. Lineage (NCBI taxonomy): Eukaryota > Viridiplantae > Streptophyta > Magnoliopsida > Malpighiales > Euphorbiaceae > Euphorbia > Euphorbia celastroides. The sequence continues at coordinate 6,105 of CAOJBJ010428822.1, read as the reverse complement.
TATTCTGTATCACATTTGGATATAGTTGAACTATAAATCAATAATTATTAGGTTCAGATTTCCCTGTGGAGCATGAAACCTATGAGGATTCAGTGTGAAGTTCTGCACTTACTAGGTATTATGAAGTTGACTTAATATGTTAGGTTTTATAATGGATAATGTTGGTCGAGCATTTGCTCGTTGACACCGATCTCTTGAATTCGTTGACCTTTCAACTTCTAAACAAAACCTATCACTTCATTGAAGGATATAAATTCTAAATCGAGGATATAGCTGTTGGCTTTTGAACATCCAAGTTCAGTCATCTAACCAACTTCGTTCGTGACCTTTTATTGTCTGATTTATTTTTATTGTTAGTAAATGCAGTGCTTTTCAGCAGCATTATTTCTAATCCTGATTTTTTTAGTAAGTTTAAGGAGGCATATTTTTAGTATTCCGATTCACTATTTGTTAGTTTTGATATTTGTTTTCTTTTCATTTTGGTGAATTTTTTGAAACTAGATTTTTTCATTTCGGCCTGTCTTTTTACGGCTGAAGAAGAGGACAAAAAGACTGAAACGCCAGCAGACAGGCTTAATCATCTATTTAAGATGTGGTAAGATTTGTTCAATGTACATATACAAATAGTGCATTTGTGCTTCTTAGTGATGTTTCATGAATTTATAATTCTGAAGTCTCTTCGAATAGGCTGCTATCTTTTTATCAAGCTTGTAGCTGTAGAAACTACGCTAAGACAGTTCTAGAGATCTTAAGCAACTTGTTGGGAATCAAAACTTAGGAGAATCCTTTTTGCTAGATGGAACTTGGTCACAACTTTTGCTGCTTACTACATTATATGGAATAAAAGTTCTTTAGGCACTCGAATTACACAAGAGAAGTTCAAAAATATATTTCCCAATTGAAGTTAGGTTAAGACGACGTAAACGTGTTTATGAAAGCTGAAAATTGCTGACAAGACTTGGTTAGATGAGTTAGCTTGCAATTTTTTCTTCAATTCTTGTCAATATATTTCTTCAGACAAGAATCTGGTTTGATGCTGTGCTACCCATGTTTTTCTTCAGTTAATTGACTAAGTTGCGAATCTTGTGATAAATATTATATGCCAAAAGTACTTAGTACCAATGTTGTCCAGGAAAGGCGGTACCTGGCAACAACTTTTTTCCTTTTTAGCCTACCTAATTTCTTAATTGTTGTATAGGGTACTTCATTATCTTGAATTTAGAGATGTGATAGAGAAGAAGAATCCACAAATAGAGGAGTCTGAATAATGATATTAAAGAAAATCATAATTAGATCCGAATTTATGTGCTAGAACTAGAAAAGAAATAGGGCTGTAAACCATGGAGTGCGGGATTAGAATCATACTCAAAATCAGACAACCATAAAGAAACTATAGAGTTCAAATTTTGAATTTATTAACTGCAATTATATGAGAAAACCATAAATGATCAACATTTTTAATTAGAACAAGTATAAACTGAAAGAGTTGCATGGATTAAGGTTTATTTTTGTTGCTTTTTAACGTTTTGAACTGCAATATTTTGGCTTTATCTTTTATTTTTATACTGTTTGTTTTAATTCTTACTTTATGTATGAGCTTATTAGCATTGGAGCTGTAGTTCAATTATTTATCCTTTTAGTCACCTCTCGCCTTAATCTGAATTAGTCTATTACCTAACTAAAGGGCGCCTAGCGTTTTTGAAAGCACTGCTTAGTATGTTGAAAAGATGAATTTCAATTTATGATAAGAAGTGGAAGAATTATGCAATTGTATTTTGGGAAGGTAGATTGAACGCAATTATGGTGGATAAGATGCATATTATGAGATTGTGAGAGGTTCAATTCGGGTATCATAAGTTGCTACCTCTCTAAATGAACAGCTTAACAATTTACTGCTACAGTTTTACATTATAGTGAACATAATTCTTAGCATTTGTATCGGAACCAATATCTTGCAGGAATATTAGTTGGTCGTAATCAGATTTCCTCATCTTGATTACTGTAAAGGGATAGCCAAAAGCATACCCCTTTGGGTGAAAACTAACCATGGAAGCTGAAACTATGCTGGAACTCTTAGAATTCTGTCATTCAAATAATTGTACCTAGTCTCTAATGAAAACAACAATATAGTCATTTAGGCTCTTTTCTTTTCAACTAAATAGTGACAGAACTGAGTTGAACGGAGTAAATCAAAATTTATTGAATAAGTACTAATAAAATTGAAACTTATTGAATAAGTGTGGATTAAATTGAACTAAACATAGTTGTAGAGAAGTGGAAAATAGGTAGAAAAAACAAAGCCTCATTGGCACTCATTCCTCTCAAATTAAGGTTCCTTTAGAACTTGTTCATCTAAGAACTTATAGGTCAAAAGGTCAAAAAATATTAACCGAGTGAGAAAGCATATGTCAGTTATATTTGTGTTGCAAAATTTCATGAACTTGTCTGAATTAGTTGGAGAAAGGGATTGATGAAGAAATACAATGTTGAACTTGTATGTATAGTCTTCATTTGGCTTCGCTATTGCAGAATAGCAGTGTTTCCATCTTTGAAGCTGTAAGATTCATGGCTGAATTGGCTTTTACTTGTACTTTCTAGAGGATTTCAGTTTGAGTTGCATTCAATATAGGATAAATAATCATCTTTGTAATTTGATGTAACTGTAACTGCGGAAATTTCTAAAAAAGGAAATGACTTTGCGCAGATATTATTATCTGTCACAACTTGATTTTAACTATACGGGTCTTATTTATTCCCTTCTTTTTCTTCATGTTGGATAACAAAGAGATGCGGATTGAGTGTCAGATTCGATCCAATGGACCTAATATAATTTTGTAACATAATACAGGTGCAAATTTAAATTTTTGAGATAAATTGTTTTTGTACAAGTTAAAAGGCTTTGTATGCAACTATTTGAAATTGTTGTTCCAATTGTCATCTCAGAGTCATTCTTACAAAGTTTTCTAATAGTAATGTATTTTTATTTGGTTTAATTTCACTCATGGTACATCAACTATCATTACTTTCTCAATTTCATACATAAACTTCAATTTTATTCATTATCATACATAAACTAGCATGTAACCTTTTATTTTGGTACATATGACCTACTATTATAGGTTTTTGAGTATTTAATGTATATTTACTACTATTGTTATTTTCTTATATTTAAAAATGTCAATAATTACTATTTAGATACTTTTTTTTCTCACGCATCACTTGGGAGTTTTTCATTTTCACAGTAAAAAACCAATTTAATTTATTATCTTCTATTTACTATATCTGCTTTAGCTGATCACTTTTATCTTCTTATGCTTCCCATTGCAACCTCTCTTTATTGTCCTTGTAACCTCTAATTAGCTATTAATACTATTATTCATTGATGGAAGACTATAACAAATCTTTCTTGTTAATTACTACAAAATTTATTTTCTCCACTTTCATATACAAGTTATTACATGACCGTTTTATTTTTGTACATATGATTTTCAATCGTCTGTTTCTTATAGTTATAATTTCACCATTAATAGGTCAACAATTATTGTTTTTTCCAATAATATGATTGATGTTTCTTAATTATGCGTCGATTTGGTGCTGATTATGGTCTATGATCTTTTATGTGTTCTTTAAATAATATGGATTTTGATTAGAAGTTGTGATAGTCTAGTTGAATGAGTCAATAATTGGGCTCAACCAAATACTTGTGCCCTGGCATGTTTTAGCAAATCCTTGGGGCTTAATTGTGTATTTACAAATACCTTTTTCATGTATTATATTTTTGCTCAAATTCAAATCACTAATGGTGGAATTCAACAGAGTCACCGAAATTTTCCTCCAATAGCTTGTTGGAATCCAAATTTAGAGTCAATAGAATCACCATTTTGCCAAGGGAATCCGGGAGTGCTACTGCTCCTTTCGCTTCCTGGTGAGTTCATTCAATTTGTTTTCTATGGCTTATTTGATTGATGTTTCTTAATTATGCGTCGATTTGGTGCTGATTATGATCTATGATCTCTTATGTGTATTTTAAAATAATATGGATTTTGATTATGTTTCTTTTATGTCTAGTTGAATGAGTCAATAATTGGGCTCAACCAAATACTTGTGCCCTGGCATGTTTTAGCAAATCCTTGGGGCATTTTGCTAGAATGGCGATGCATAATTTTGTTGGACAATGCAATACGCATACTTACCCCTTGAAGTTATGTTGTGTGATCCAGTGATTATTTAAGTTGCACATTCTGTTGCTTTAACGTTTTTTTTAAGTTTGCTTTATCGCGTTTTTATGTGAAATGGTTTGCTTTACTTGGAGATTTTACATAGTTTTGGGTCTACAATTACAAATCCTAAGGTTTTGTGCTGTCTTTTCCCAGTTTATAAGGCCCATTTCATATTAAAAAAGTGAATTGGGTTACATTTCTATCATTGCATCCACTGTTAGAGTTATAATATATACGAGCTACATTCTTTATAATAGTTCAATGTGTCAATAGAAACAATATGTTTCTTGAGCTTATTACGAACTATTTTAAGTTTTTTGGTTTATTTCCTTAATTGTGTATTTACAAATACCTTTTTCATGTATTATATTTTGAAGAGATAAGTTAAATACTCTATCAGAGCAACTATGCAGTCAAATCGATCAACACGACCCTTTAGCAAGATTCCATTTCTGTTAGACAAGTCCTAAAATCATCCCAATATTAGATAGTGAACTCACAACATTTCACATCAGTATCAGGAAATGTAACAATTCAACTACACGTAAGGGATCATATTTAAATACTTTTCACCCGAAAAGTGGCAACCTATATAACCCTAAATAATATATAGATGGCGAAAATAAGGAAGGAAATCGTGGTTAAGAAACCAAATGGCCAATGGGATCTGCCATATGTATTAGATTCAACAGGGCTCGATTTCTCCTCTGAAATTCCTCACTTGAAAGCTCTAAAATAGCAAGAACACAGGGCACAGGGAGAAAGAAGATCGACATCAAGAAGACTTTTACGAGGCGGCACAAAGGTTTGTTCAAGAAAGTCGCCGATTGCTGCAGTTCTTCCGGCAACAAGGCGGCGGTGTTTACTTTCCGATTTCCTGAGGTAATTGGGGATTTTTATACTGCGATTGGGGATAGCGATCATAATTGAGAATCTTCTTGATGTCGATATTCTTCCTCCCTGTGCCCTGGATCAAGGCAGCGGAGTTCAAGGAGATGTTGATTTGGAGGATTGAGGAATTTCAGAGAAGAAATCGAGCGCTGTTGAATCTTTTTGATTTTAGTGAAGAATGGTCATTTTAGACCGGAGATGAATGATATGTAAAGATAAGGGAAAGAGATTATACCTTGTTGACTCTTGATCCACTTCTCAAATCCAGATTATTTCAATTAAGTTTTAGTTTAAGTTTTAAACTTAATCGAGCAGCAATTCGATATGCAGTTTAAAATAAAAGACTCTTTAAATCAAATTGACAGACAGAAAGCTTCGAAAGGATCGAATAAGGACTGAGAGGTTAAGAAGAAGACTAGTACTCCGAATAGTCTGGGGCCCGGAATACTGAGGCAGGAGGGGACTATTTATAGGTAAAAAAGGGGTGAATGCGCGCGCGCGCCGGGATTTGGCGCCAGGGCGCCAAGCCGGCGCTACGGCGCCGTGGCTGGCGCCGGCGCCTCGGCCGGTGCTGGCCGGGAGGAGTTAGTTCGGTATAATTTTTGCGTTTTTCGCGATTTTCGGGAGTTTCTGACCTCCAAAAATTATTCCGAGATTAGTTCTGCGATCCTCGTTCCGTTGCGGACGTTTTGAGTGGTTTATTGGCATACTTCCGGATACTTTTACCGGAGCTGCGTTTTGTACTTTGGCTGGATTTCGGAGCCGGAAAATCGAGTATTCACAGTTGCCCCTCCATTTGGGCCTGTGAAAATGATTCACAGGACCAAATGGACTTCTGAATCGAGATATTAGGCGAGGACAGATGAACCTGCATTTTGAGATGTTTCTATAAACATGCATTATGGATGTTTATGAAATGATTTTTGTGATTTTTGTTTTGTATGCTTATGCACATGTTTTCGGATCCTTCTGTCATTATGAATCCTTCCTTCAA
>CAOJBJ010427826.1:0-10767 GCA_948291685.1 Euphorbia celastroides | reverse complement strand
TGAAATTCAGGTAATTTCTCTGGTTCGTTTAAATTAGGAGCTAGAAATGTCATAGGAACTGACTTTATCTTCTACTCTCTATCATACACATGATTCTGTTTACTTGGCAAAGGGCTTGGATAATCGGGCATAGCTTTTCCTATTGCAGCATATATAATGTACTTGGAAAATGTGCAAGTCGTAGTTGCAGCACAAATAAAGGAAGATTTCTTTTAAAATCTCTCACTAGATAGAATCACTAGTATAATTTGTGTTTCCTGTACGTTATTACTTATCAGTAAGTTTTGTGGTGGTTAAACAAGTGTTGATATGTATCTCCATCCTTTCTTTTTGATGCTAAACAGCCCAGCAATGTTGGGGTTGACAATTCCATATCAGATGTTTTGAAACACGCAGATGAAAATTCCGATACAATGAAAAAATCAAGCAGCTCAGATTCAACAATTACAAATGGAGACCTTGAAGAACATAGCTCTAAATTCGCAGCAGGATTATTCTCAGGTTCATCAGAGAAGCCGGTGGTGATAAAAACAGATCCTGGTGAAAAGGTGCAGTTACTATGGCATACCACATTTGTTTTAATCAGTGTTTTAAAACTCGGCCTAGGCGGCCGCCTAGGTGGCGCCTAGGTGGGGTTTTTTAAAACACCGTGACGATATTCACTAGTCAGGCGGTCCTAGGCGTTTTTTCATTTAGGTGGGCATGTGTTTCGAAAATCGGCCCTAGGCAGGGTATAGGCGGGATTTTTCAAAGCACTGAAATTTTTTATGTAAAAATTAATTAAATAAATTATATTTTTGAATGTTTTATATATTACTAAATATTTTAAAAATATAAAAATTACTCCGCCTAGATCTCCGCCTGAATTCCGCCTAGGCGCCGCCCGACTAGCATCTAGCCACCTAGATCCTCTGGCCATCCGATTGGCACCTAGCGATTTTTAAAACATTGTTTTTAATTAATACAGCATTTAACTTGGTCCTCAGATTATAGTATGTTGAATACTGAAGGTCCAAAACAGTTGGAAATGCATGAGTTAAAAAAAGATGGTGCAAGTGATTTGTATGCTGCATTCTATTGAATTATCATTGCAAATAGATCTTTTGGCTGATCCTGACTTTTTGCCTCAATGGCAGCTGTGGTAATGTTGAAGATTAGTGTATGTGATATTGTATTAGTGGATGCTTAATGGCGACTCTAATAACATGACCTTTTTATAGAAGTGTTTCAAATATATAAAAATAAGCCTAAAGTGACTGCCTCCTTGAACTTTCACTTGTTCCTATTAGCCCCTCAAACTTGGTAAAAATGCACTATATTATCACTTGAATACCACGTGTCAGCTTTTGTTTGGTTTTGACTTTTCAAACATGTCATCTTCCTGATTATTTCTCTCCTACCAAAAGTTGGCACATGGCTTTTAAGGAACAAATTGCTCCACATTTGTCAAGTTCATGGTGCTACGAGGAACAATTAAAAGTTTGTTCGAATGTATTTGGCTTAAAAGCAAATACGAGTTAAGAATCCTGAAGAATAGTGATGAAACATTATCTTGTCTTCTGATGTTCTACTTCTTCTTGGTGCAGGATGTAGATTTTGTTGAGGACATTGCTGCAAAAGAATTGAAATGTTCGAACAAGCTCAATGAAAATGAAAATGCTGAGCAAGGATTATGCATTTCCAGTGTCTTGGATTACAAGGAAGGACTCTCTGATATCCCATTGAATATAACAGACGAGGCAACCATCAAACAACCCCAAGAAGGATCGCTTGACTCTACATTAAGTGAAACAGACAAGCCAATCATGGAAAAACCCGAGGTTAATCCCTCTGAAATAAAGATTCCACCAAATTCATCGGGAATTGCAGACAGAAAAGAGAAAAAACCTCTGCAAATAGTGAAAGTCGAAGCTGCACTGACCGAAAAAGAAAATTGTGCCCTGACTTCACTTCTGGAGCAACAAGAAAACGAAAATACTGCAATAACGCTACAACCAATAGAGGAAGACAAAAGTATGCAACCAAAAGAGGAAGACAAAAGTATGCCTGGAGTTGAAGTGACTACAATGGCTGCTGATGAGAAGAAGGTGAACTCAAACCCGCCCCCAGATTTACCCCAGGATTCGAAGACAAAAGGGAATATGAAATCAAGTCCACCGAATTTCCCTCAAGTTGATTCCAGTTGGGCTCTTGTTATGAAGGGTAAGAAAAGGCAAAAATCAGCTGCGAAACCCAGTTTAAATGCAGATGGAGAGAAGGGTGGTTTGCCTGATGAAAACCTAAATTCAGTATCTTTGCCATGTAAGAAAAAAAAGAACACTTTGGATATTCCTTTGATTTCAGACGAGAACACAACAGAAAAAGCATTGGCGATCTGCGATGTGGAAGTAGAACCAATACCGAGCTATTCAGAAATGGAGAAAATGAAACTAGTAGAGTTGAGGAAATTAGCAAAGGGTCACAAATTGAAGCATTCACAGCTGAACAAGAAAGAAGTGATCCAAATGTTGTTAGCATGTAGAAATGGTGGGAAGTAGAGGTGTAAACATGGTGTATATAAGGTTAGGATAGGAGAGAAAGTCGGTGTCCAGTTTTTTGTTGCTGATACCAAAAAGGCGTGCCTTGCATTGCAGTGCCCTTTTGTAACATTCACAAATTATGGACTTTGAATAGCTTTGGCTATCCGAATCACGTTGCTTTTTAATCTTTTCATTTATTATTTCCCTTATTTATTTGTAAGTGTATAGGTAATCATTGTTTAGAACCATCAAATGAGTTGAGCTATTCACAGATTTGTCAAGGAGTCCAATGTAAATAGGCTAAATTTCGGGTTGAAAGTTCGCCAACCTCGGTTAGAGGCTTGAAAACAAGTTCATATTAAGCAAAAAAAAACTTATATTTTCATGCTTTATTAAATTTATAACTTTATAGCTATTTTTTGTCGTTAAATTTTGCTAACCAAACACCTCAATTTTGATTATGAGCAGTTATTGGAGTTTCATCTGCTATCTGCTGCAGATTAAGTAGAAAACAGACACCCCCTTAGTGTTAATGAAAAAATAAACCACCTTTTCGAGTAACAAGTTCCTGAACTATTCAACAACATATAAATTGGTTGTTTATGAACAAATTCGAACATTGTAAATTGGTTAATTGCCATGCTATTCTATCGTTTGCTTAGATACATATCCCCCTTCAAGCCAAAACTTACAGCATCTTGGTTGTGTTGCTAAGAAAAATACAATAGCGTGCGTACATAATTTACAGCATTAACAAGCAAATAGACTGTTGCATTCAAACCACCTAACTTATAAGTTATAAGAGATGAAGCTTTTTAATTCCTTTAGATCTTTTTGGTCAAATGTCCATCTCATTAAGTTATGTCTGTGTAAGATGTATGCTTTTCTGTTGAAGTTGGAAGGTGCGCTACTACCATACTATGTATGTAAAAGTTCATTCAGAAAATAAAGTTTCATTAAAGCTAATTTAGAAAGTTTAATTTCACAATTCACTCATCTGACTTTCAACAAATATATCAATAAAATCGGGCCCTATATTTAGAATTATTTCGGTCAGCTTCAAAAAGTGTGGAGACAGACATATTAGGCATAAACATTTAAAGCAGCTATAAATGCAATTTATTTACTTTACAAGAGTTCAAAGTCATCAAAATTTGTTGAGTCCCAAAAAGTTAAACTTAAAGGAGATTGTGTTAAAGCAGAATTTAAATATGTATAAAAATGCAGAATTTTAAAGTCTTTAAATATCTTTCAAGGTAAATATAAATTTGTGCCAATGATCACTGAAAGCTGAAATATGTATATTTATGATACCTAATTTTTATGTGATCCAATCAATCACTTAAGCCTTTGTTATATTATCAATAAGGTCACTATTGCTCTAATTCATTAAAATTATTGCATACAAATTAATATATTGTATAATGCCAGTGCAATAACACATTAGATACAAACAACTGAATCTGTGATCTTAGAGATCGTAGGTTCGAGTCCACACTCGGGTGGGGAGAGATAATGATTTTCTTTGAATATTAATGTAAGCCCATTATGAAGCAATTGTTTTAAAAAAAAACATGGATTCTTTTTTCTATTATGTTCATTTGTAATATCACGCATGAAGATATGAAAATGAAGGAGATGTAAGACTACGGAATACAGTGGTGCTAAAGTGTAAATGATTTAGGTACTTTGATTTAGTCTTTCAGGAAGATGCTATTTTTTACGATGATGCTACTCATAGGATTAATATCGGATTGTTGAAATGAAGGAATGCTTTAGGTGTTTTATGAGATAAAAAGATACTGTTTAGAGTAAAGAAATTTTTTATAGAATTTTAGTTAGACCGGTCATGCTTTATGGGAGCGAGTGTTGGGCAACTAAAATGCAACATATTCAAGGATTGAATGTAATCCAAATGAGGATGCTTAGGTGGGTGAGTGGTCAAATTAGGATGGATCGCATTAAAAACGAGTGCATTTGACAAAAGACCGGTGTTGTCGATGTGGAAGATAAGTTGAGAGAAGGAAGATCGAGGTAGTATGGTCATGTGTTACGTAGATCCAGAGAAGCTCCAGTTAGGAAGTGTGAGAATTTGAGAGTAGAAAATAAAAATAGAGAGAGAGGAAGACTGAAACTTACACTACTTGAAAAAACTTTCAAATGGGATATACATATACTTGATATTGATGAGCATTTGACTCAACACAAAACTTCATGGTGTCAAACAATTCATATAGCTGACCCTGTCTAACATGAAATTAAGGTTTGGTTGATTGGTTGTTTAATTTCCAATATCCACATTGCTGTATTCAACTCAATTTTTTCATTCGCGCATCTACATATTGGACTTACATCTACAAATAGATAATTAATCAACTTAGCGCCTCATTTCGGCCGATAAGTTGATAATCAGTAATTTCAATATAAGTTTTGAAGAGCGTGAAAGTGTGAAAGATTAGGACATGAAATGTTGGGAGCAGCATAACACCACACCAGACAGTCGAGTTAAGCTCGATGTCCCAACTCAAAAGTGAAAGAAAAACATTTATATTATTCCGTTAACCAAACAAATGTTTATATTCGCATAATAAATAGAGTCCCCTCTCTCCCCTCCACCTCTCACTTCACTTGCTTGTGCCACCTATCAATCTATTTTCCTCCAAATTACTGCTATTTCGCCATTGATGAAGCTCAGATTAGATCAAGATCAAACCCCCTGAATCTAAAAGCGCAATGTCTTCTTCTCCTTCGTCTTCTTCCCCTAACAATCAAGCCTTTTTCATCGCCTCCCTCATCATCCTCTGGTACTCTTCCAACATTGGGGTCCTTCTTCTCAACAAATACTTGCTCTCCAACTATGGATTCAGGTTCCCGATATTCCTGACGATGTGCCACATGTCGGCCTGCGCAATCTACAGCTATTTCTCGATTGTGTTCTTCAAGATTGTGCCGCTTCAGGCCGTCAAATCGAGGTCTTAGCTGCTAAAGATCGCGACTTTGAGCGTTGTGTTTTGTGGGTCGGTGGTGGGTGGGAATATCTCGCTTCGGTATACCGGTGTCGTTTAATCAGGCGGTGGGCGCTACGACGCCGTTTTTTACTGCCGTTTTCGCCTACCTGATGACTTTCAAGAGGCCTGGCTTACTTATGCTGCCCTTATCCCTGTTGTTACTGGTGTTATTATTGCCAGTGGGGTATCTTCTTTTCTTCTCTTTTTGCTGATTTTGATTTCCCAGATTTGTGGTTTGGCCAATTTTCATTTGGATCTGAGATCTGGTTTCCATTTTTGTACGTATAGCTGATAAGATCTGTTTATGGTAGCTGATGTTGTTAATTATGAGTAAAAATGTTGAATTGACTGATTTCTGGCAAAGATGCCTAAAAACTGTTTTTAATTGTTTGTAGTTGGAATGCAGTAGGAAATTGAATAGCTAAAAGGGAATGTTGAACATTTGGTTTGTTGGTGTATATATGCCACATATAGTTAGTTGGTAAATAAAAGTCTTTATTTTAATTCTGCCTCATGAACTAATACATACATGTCAGCAAGAAACTCATTGATCTGTTTGATCATGTCTTTGAAAGAAGGAACCAAGTGTGGAACAATTGTACCGATATCACCAAAATGTTGAGAGGAGAAGAGTGTTTCTGATGCTGCAACTTACTGTTTGTACTTGAGTTTTTCAGTGAATTGTTTAGACCTTTTTCTCCGCTCAAGGAAATAGCTTTAACATGTTGTAGACAGTTAACGGTGGATTAGACCCTTGTCTCTTGTTATCCTCTTTGATAGTTATTAGAGCATCTCTGGTGTACGTCTCAGCTGAGAAATCTCTCGATTTACTCTTGTATTTCTTAATCGTGTGAAATTCATGATACTAGGTGAAAGTATAGCTTGTGTTTTGTGGGTAGTTTTTGGCAAGCACATTAAGTGACATTGCTTTTTACTCTTGCTAAATATGTTTGCTTTATCGAACTTCAATTTTATTTGTTTATTGTTTTGGTGCTAGGGTGAGCCAAGCTTTCACTTGTACGGGTTTATTATGTGCATTAGTGCAACTGCTGCAAGAGCCTTCAAAACTGTACTTCAGGGAATTTTGCTTTCTTCTGAAGCGTAAGTTCTTTAACCGACACTTTTTCTTTCAGTTTCAGCAGATTATTTGGCAATTTCTTTTGCCATTATATGAAGATTCCCTCTTTTGTTTTCGTTCATCAATTTGATACCATGGCAACTGACAACAATAACATTTCTGTAGTACCGACTATTTGTGTTTATGGAGCAAAGCTAGAAACTGGTGCACTCATAGCTGGTGGATGATATAAAGGCCTTGTGCTAATTTATGTTTGGGTTTTGGATGCAGAGAAAAATTGAACTCGATGAATTTGCTGCTGTACATGTCGCCAATAGCAGTGATAGCACTGTTACCAGCAGCAATTGTAATGGAGCCTGGAGTGCTGGATTTCACATTAACTCTCGGGTCAGAGCACAAGTTTATGTGGTTGCTATTGTTTCTGAATTCAACAATGGCCTACTCTGCTAATCTGACCAACTTCTTGGTTACCAAGCACACTAGTGCCTTAACTCTCCAGGTTTGCCATTCTTCACTTTCTTGAATACATATTTTTCTTCAATATTGTATTCTTATGAAAATGATAAACAGGTTTTGGGGAACGCAAAAGGGGCAGTTGCTGTTGTGATATCGATTATCATCTTTAGGAACCCGGTCACCTTTGTGGGGATTGCGGGATATACTATGACAGTACTCGGGGTAGTCGGCTATGGTGAAGCTAAGAGAAGGTTTAGATGAATCATTTATTGTGGATTTGCCAATTTTTTTGACTTTGTAAGCAGCAAGTTGATGAAATTATGATGATCATAGTAAAATTTATTTATTTTTTGTTTGGTTAGAGAGGGAGGGAGATGGCTATTATGTTGTATTTGACATAATTCATACATTAATCTGCAGCTATCGATTCTGTTGTGAGTGAATCCTTTCTCCCAGTTTTGCACAAAAATTACAATAAAACATAATTGGCAAACGGCCAATTCAAACCTATCAAGGGTTTGTTTGGGATAGAAATCCATGCTGTTACGCTGAAAGTGAGAAAGCAACAAAGTCACCATAACCTTCACCCTTTCTTTAATAAGTGGTGGGCATAAATGCACTCAAATTGTTTATCAACATTCAACCAGGCAAAAATGACAGTAGCAGTAATTAGACATTTATGTGGTGCATAATTAAACTAGTAGCAGTAATTAGATATTTATGTGGTGCATAATTAAACTAGTAGCAGTAATTATAGATCAACCAACATCACATGAATTATTATATAGTGTGATGGAAATTATGTATTACAATAGAAAAAGAACTAAGCGTTAAATAATTAGCCGGTGATTTATTAACATCACAATATACAAGACAATCAGTTAGAGATGAAAAAATGGACAATTTATAATCCATATTTATCCGTCAAATAAGTGCGGGCATATATGAAGAAAGTAGACGAACCAGAGAAATTCAGTCCTAAGGGCAATTTTCTTCTTTCACTCTAGTCTTAAACAGGATTGCGGAAAGTGTTGAAAAGAATGGAAAAGAAAAACTCTAAAGAAAGAATACTAGTTACGATAATTTTAGGGATTTCAGAAAGGGTAATTAGGTTTAGATTCGGTCTTATGATACGTATTTTTTACCATATAATCAATTATTTCTTTTAGTCCCTCGATTAGAACTTATTTTTATATATGTTGTTTGTCACGTGGCACCGCATAGTTATTATTTTTGAAATATGGATCCAACGTGGCATAGCTTATTAGAGCATCTTTAGTATTTAGTGGAGACTATGTTTATGTGTCACATGAAATAGATTAAAATATTAATGACATTTTCATAGTCTTAAAAATAGGCAATGTGATTTTAAAAATATGCTACACTAGTTAGTCAATTGATGTAGAGATTTTTAATTAAATAATAACAATAAAAAAGATTCTACCAATAGGAAGAGTTTCTTACAAAAGTATAATTAAATAATAATAAATCTGATGATATGGTCTTCTACTTGGTTGTTTAGATGTAGAAGATTAAATGGACTGTAGTTTACATTAATTGTGCCACATCACCATAGAAAGAGAAAATAGACAAGCTAGTGTAACCATATTTTTTACTTTATAATCTATTCTTACTCATGTGTTTAGACCATAGTAAGACTAGACAATCTATTGCAGATGGTCTTAGATTACAAAGTTAGTAACATAAGAACCGAAAAATATAATAGATATAAGAGAAGGATCAAATAGGAATAGGGGAAGTGATTATAAAAGAAGTCCAAAAAGGCTTTCAAGCCTGGCTTGAACCAACCGTTTGGTGGCATATCTTCCGTTTCAAAATCTAATTATGACCTGCAATGATACCTACCGATTCCACTACATAACATAATCGACAGATCAAGACGTCCCTCCAATATGAAATTCTATTTACTCATTTTAAATTTAGTATCCGTTCCCTTCCTTTTCGTACCAGGACTTCCATTATTCTATTTACTCACTTCAAAATTGAGTATGGAATTCTGTTTACTCACTTTAAATTGAGTATCCGTTTCCTTTCTTTTCCTGTTAGGATTGGGGATCATGTATTTGCATATCCATACGAGGGGTTTCCACTCGAACCGCTCATTTTAGATGTTGTTCTAGATTTTTTTGTCGGTTTTATGTTCCTTTCAATTTAAGATCCATAATAACATATTATTCTGAGTCTTTTTACGGACATAACTTATTATGTATTTATGTTGTAATGAGCAAGTGCTTATGACACAAACTCAACCAAAACACATAACTAAATACAGTTACATGAAATTAAGCGCATAGTTAAAAGGTAACAAAATGCATAGCACAAGAATGGAATGGATATTAAGAGCACAACTAAATGAGTGATAAATGAATTGCATAGGGACCAAATGGATAAAGCAATAACAGAAACACCAAATGGACAAATTAGTAAATATGACATAAGTCCAAAATATTTCTTTCCCTTACATAAGCCCACTTTTTATTGGCTGGAATTTGATAGTTATAGCAATGACCCCAAAACAAAATTCAATCTTGTTAACATTTCAGGCACAGGAGAACTGGAATGCTTTGTCAGACAAAAGCCGATGGTAACAAAAAAAAGTTCCCAAAATCCCATAGCACAGCAAAACGGCAGTTGCAGAAAGCATAAGCCTAACTAACAACATGGTTTCATGTCTTCAAAGTTACATGCCAAAATGAAAGCATTTTAGAGAATGCACTAGTCAGAGAGGTTAGCACCTTTCGGGACCAGAGGGAAGAGGAACATAGTCGTCATGGTGCTTAGGGGTGCCTCTTTCCACTGGGATGCACTTTAGGACTACTGCAATTGGCATGCTTATGGCCCCAATTCCCACGCTGAGAGCCCACATTTGCCAGCTTAGGGGCACTGTGCTTGCAAATGTGCCCAAAAACTCCACTATGATTGCTTGGAATGTCACCGTTGAAACCATCACCGCCATGAATACCCAGCTGTTGAACATCCCTTTGAATACGTTTATCTTCTCTATCTGCCTACTGTTTATTTCATTGAATACCTGCACCATAAATTAACAAAGTTGACAATTCTTTTTTCTTTTGAACAGTGCAAATTCGAAAACAATGAGTGATCCAACAATGTACCTGGCAGAACACAAAAGAGTTGAAGATCAAAGTATTGATAATATCTGTAGCATCTGAACCGGTTAGTCCCAATAAACGCTTCCCACCAAAGTTGAGAACTCCAAGGACAATCAGCTGATAAATGCTCTGACCAAAAATGTTCCTCCACATTGCCCTGGTAATGAAGCTTTCGCCCCTCCCTACAGGGGGCCTTTTCATCAGCTCATCAGAGGGAGGTTCAGTAGCCAGGGCCAGGGCTCCAAGAGTGTCCATGATCATGTTCACCCACAGAAGTTGCACTGCTGTCAGGGGAGCAGACCCTGAAATGATGTATTAAAGATAAGATGGCAATGGTTAGTCCGGATTAAGCAACTAATAATATGTTGTGTGAATGGATAAGAGCATTGGAAACCAGCAAACCTGTTATGCAGGCAGAAACGAAATTGATTATGAGAGCTACCACATTGACTGTCAGCTGGAACTGTACAAACTTTTGAATGTTTATGTAGACTGCACGCCCCCACTTAGCCACATTCAAAATGGTCGAAAAGTTGTCATCCATTATGATGACATCAGCGTTCTCTCTAGCA
>CAOJBJ010427424.1:0-15574 GCA_948291685.1 Euphorbia celastroides | reverse complement strand
TCACAATTAAACTGTGGGATCTTGGAGGCCAGCGCCGGTTCCGTACTATGTGGGAACGTTACTGTCGTGGGGTCTCTGCCATTGTGTAATTCTTCTCTCTCCTTTCTAATTTATCTATGCTTTTTTATATACATTAAGGCCCTATTCTTTTCAATTGAATGGAGACTGACAGAACTAAATTGAACTAAATCGAACCTTATTTGAAACTTAATGAAACTAAAACTTATATGAAAATAATCGAAACTATTTGAGTAAACTTATTCGAAATTTAATGAAACTTTATGGAAATTTTATATAAACTTATGTGAACTAAAACTTAATGAAATTGAATTGAACTGAACTAAACTGAATGGAAAATAAGCTGAAATGAACATGGCCTTAATTAGCGTTAAGGATTGTAAATTTGTTGTCCAAAGCCAAAATCTAAATCTATTGTTTAAGGAAAGCTTTTGAAAGTAAGACAACAGTCTCAGAAAACAATCTCAAACTTGAGGCATTATCATTGTAACTTGTCTGCTATTTGGCCTCTGCTTTTGTATTAAAGTTGTTGCCTTGACCCTGTATTTCAGTTATGTTGTTGATGCTGCTGATAGAGACAGTGTTCCCATATCTCGGAGCGAATTACATGATCTCCTAACAAAGCCTTCCTTAAGTGGAATCCCTCTGCTTGTTCTTGGAAACAAAATTGACAAGTCTGAAGCACTTTCGAAGCAAGCTTTGGTGGATCAACTGTGAGTCAAACAAGTTCATGCTGTGTTTTTGTATCTTTTCAATATTCTGATCCTCATATGTGTGTTTTCATGGATTCAGTGGACTCGAATCGATTTCAGATAGAGAGGTGTGCTGCTACATGATTTCATGCAAGGACTCGATCAACATAGATGTTGTCATTGATTGGCTTATCAAGCACTCCAAGACTGCAAAATAATGTGCGGTTTGTTACGATCAAAGCTATCAAGGGTAAGATGTTGAGGTTAGAAGAAGAGAAGATTGTATTGTTGTTTGTGAGTTGCTTTGTTGTATCCCGATCGGGCTGTGTTTTAACCATTTTGTACAGTCTAGGAAGAATGAATACAAATTTGCTATGCATTATTTGATTTCTTAAGTTGCCATATGCGGACTTGTAGTTCGCTTTTATCACTGTGTTATTATGCAGTGTGTAGGTTAACCACATGAAACTTAAGTTGCACTTGTTTCAAGGATTTTAGTGTTATGTTATGCGGCCCCTGACAGTGTTCTATAATGGAAACAAAAGAAGTAAAAATACAGGGGCAAGTCTGATAATGTAGCCACTGTTTTGTTATATTTCTGTGTTGGTGTTGGTAGAAATGAACTGTCAAAAAAGTTGTATTTTTCCAAGCTCTTTCAGACCATGTGGCAAGTAGTTTTAATTCCTATCCTAGAAGTTTGCACTATTAAAATGGAATGTTGATGGGAGTTGTGCAGTAAGAAGTTAGTTTCACTTGAAGTTTTCTTGTAGGAATAAAAGAAATTGATGAGGTTTAAGGTTTAAGGTTCTGTTAAAGACTTGACCCTTTGCTGGTCTTTGGTGTCTATTTTCACTTTCCATATTTGAAAGTACCCTAACTTTAGATAACCATTTTCTTTGACATTAACCAGGATCTATAAAGGTAAAACAATATTAAAAATCCTATTAAGAGGTAGAATATTTCGTAATCAATGGCTGGCAGGTGGCCAACCTGGGACATATTCTTTCTAAAATATTACAAATTCAACGAACCTCGCTGCTGTGGTTCTTTATTTACAATTGATGGTAATCATGTTGAAAATAAATAACAAGATTATTCAAGTCAAATAATGATGACTGCCACCAAGGTTCTTTTCACTTTGTTCCTCCCATTATCAGAAGATACTAACACTATAATATTGCATGCAGCATATAATATTCCAATTTCCCCAAATCAAATCTTTGGGTCCACCTTATTAATTATTTATTTTCTATCCCATTACCATGTGTCACTTGGAGTGATTATGATCTCTCCTTTTCTCTGTAATCACTCGTAACAATAAATGAATATCACATGTTCATTGAATCTCGTTCAGAATGAATTTCAAGAATCAAGTGTTACTTTTGTTTATTTTTTAGCATTGAAAATGAGTAAAATTGTAACCAAGTTCTTCACAAATTCGGCCGATAACAGGAAGAGAATCAGTGTAGTATCCTTCATGCACATGTTTTTCTGTTATCATAAAAACTAATAATACCCATTCTATCCACCGATTTTCTTTTGGCGGAAGATAACATTTATTGAATTTAACCGACCTATTTGTACTTGTACATTTTGCTGTTTATATGAAATGAGCTAACAAACAAGAAATTAGTTTTAACATTGTATCACCAAATCACTATATATTTACTAATTAATGATTTGTTTCACCAAAATTTTGTTATGATGTTTTTTTTTCACGCACGAGAGTTTAAAAGAAACATTAACTTTTTCGTTGGTTGAGTCTTTTATTTATAGATTAGGCGATAAATGTTACTGTTGGAGAAAACAATTTTGATCGTTGAAGAAGTTAAATCTAATGCATTCGAAGCCGTTCATTACTTCGTTAGACTCAATAAAATGCCCGTTGCATTTGTTGGGATATGTGCGCCAATTGTCAATGGCTTTTTGTCGCCATTTAGCCAGTTGTTTTTGTCCTTTTCCCAATTCCTGGCTAAAAATGTGCACATGGGTTTTGACTAGTATTAAATGTTCATTAATACTCCACGGGGATTGTATCAAGTGTAACTACTTTACACATTCCGGATCCTGATTTCTGAATGAGTTCACTTCTTTGTCTTCTAGTTTTGTTTGCTTCAAACCTTATAGCTTATTGTCTTGTACAAAACTTGAATACTTCTTTTTAATCGGATCGACAATGCTCCAACAAACTTAAATTTCAGCTATCGATTGGTTTTCATATGAAGCTATTTAATATAACGCTGTTTCTTAGAACAAAAAAAAAATATAACTCTGTTTCAACCGCAACTTCTATTTCAATGAAAACAAACTTTTCTATTTAGTGGAAAAGACATTTCGAGGATTTAGATTCAAATCCCAACTCAATGACAATTAAATCAATGATGAATAAGAAAAGAACTATGATAATATTTGCCGCACATGTTTATGCAATTTTTGGTTCTTAATAAACTCAAGTTTTCTTTGTACAAATAAAACCTTTATGCACTTAAATTCCTCCAAAACTAGTTTACTTTTCAAACAATTAGCAAGAATCGTGCTCAGCATGAAGTGAATGTTTTTATACTCCAAAACAAATCACAATAACAAAGCAAAAGTCTTTTTTCCAATTCAAACCATGTACTGACCTCTTATTTTTAATCAATTTGACCTCGCACCAAATTATGGCTCTTTATTAGTTTCAAGATTTTACTTTTTCTTTGTTAATTATTCACATTTCACACCAACTAATGTAGCACAAACATGCAAAATCAAGTTACAAGTGGGAACGTACAAAAAAAAAAAGAAAAAAAGAATGTGAAGCAAATGCAGAATGGTTCTCAAAGATGAACCCAAGAATAAACAAACAACAAAAATAATATAATTGGCAAAATGCTGAAACACCATTGACCTTCCTCCAATCACTTATATGGATTGGGGGGCACCCGAATCGACTGAGTATGTCTGCTGCGACAAATTGTCATCTTCAACATCAACTCGTGATTCATCTATATGCGAGCTAGACCGACAAAGCTCCTCAATTTGGTGGCTTACCTCAGCCATTGAAGGCCGATTATCTGGATATTGAGCAGTGCACCTAACAACTATCTGCAACAACTGTACCATATCCTCCTCTACATTTTGGTACCGAAGGAGCTCGAGGTCAAACATCTCTGAACTCCATTCATCTTTTACAACCGATCGGACCCATCTGGGCAGGTCGACTCCCTCCTCATTCAACCGGGAATGAGTGGGAGCCTTCCCTGTAAGCAGTTCCAAAAGCAGAACACCGAAGCTGTAAACATCCGCTTTGTGGGATATTTTTCGGGTATCAGTCACCTCTGAGGCACGATACCCGTCAACACGGTTAGGGGTAGCGGTGGGTCCCGCAAGCTGAGCAATGCCTGTCCTTGTGTCCCAGTTGATTGGAGTCCTTCCAGCACCTCTGTTTCCTGCAAAATTTATCAGATTTTATACCAAAACTCGAAAACATTGGAATTTGACAATATACTTGAAAGGCTTACCATGTAGAAGAGCAGACAAGCTTCCCATAGGCATGTAATCACAAACAAGAAGCTTTTCATCCTTGTTATAATAGTAAGCTCTTAAAGGAACTAAGTTCTCATGATTTATCATCCCAATGGCCTCAACCTTTTCCCGGAATTCCTTCTCTGACAAGCTCACATCCTTGAGTTTTTTAACAGCCATTGTCATCCCCACATCCAAATTAGCCTTATAAGTTGTCCCAAAAGTTCCCTTGCCAAGCACTTCTGCTGAAGCTCTCAACAAATCCTCCAAATCGAACTCCCTTCTCACATTCCCAAAGAACACCAAATCCTTGGTCCCACCGCTCTTATCTCCGCCTTTAAGCACCCCCTAAGGCAAAGCTGCTGCAGCCGCTCCACCGTTCTCTGCCACTGCCTTTTCCGCCGGAGCCTCCACATCTCTTGGCTTCACTTCCTTGGAAGTGTTGGCCCCTCCTTTCGCTCTCTTTCTTTTACATGAGCATATCAAAATCATTAAAATTAGCAAAAATCCAACAACACAGCCAATCACAATCCCAGCAATGGCTCCACCTGAGAGCTTATCACTATCCCCAGTTGAAGTACCATTGCAGAGTATCAATGGTTTCCCACAGAGAGAATTCCCCAAAAACGAGCTTGCAGGCTTAGTAGATAGCCTTTCAGGAATAGGACCGGTTAAGTTGTTGGAAGAAACATTGAATTGATCAAGTGATCCCATTTTCAAATCAGGAATCGAACCATTGAGCTGGTTCCCCTCCAAATAAAGAGTTGCCAATCTTGCCAATTTGTTAAAATCAGGGGAGATCACACCAGTGAATTTGTTGTCAGCCAAATTAAGCCTCACCAACTCTGTTTGATTGACAAAGAACGCCGGTCCAATTGCAGGTCCTTTGATCGGAAACGTTCCATAGCAGAGAACGGCCGCCGACTGCCTTGCGTAGAGCTAAAAGTGCACTTCTATCGGATGCTAGATCTGATTCCGCAAGTGACCAAGAATTAAGCACGAAAATGGTGAACAGCAAGCCTAGTTTATTGATGAGCAGCTTCATTTTTGGAATTAAATGGTTTCAGATTGAAGAAGCAGAAAAAGAGCAAATGATTATGAATGAACTCTCGTAATTGTTGAAGCTGCAGTATGCAGTTGGAGATTACATGAAAAAGGAAGGAATTATTGAAATTGTTTGAAGAGTTAATTCGCCATTAAAGGGGAGGGAAGAGTTGGCAAAATTATTCTTCTTGTTTTCTGTTATATTTGGGTTTTGGGAGCAATGATTCGCTGCAGGGGGAAGTCGGAAAAAGAGACGTTGAAGTTACCAGATGAATGAGATTTTGGAGTTGTCTTTCTACTGATTAAACTTACTACTTAATCCACTTAATTACAGATAATTAAAGTGTTAAACAGCATTTGCATTTGGACAATTTTTCAAGCATTGACACTTGACACTATACAGTACGCTTACCAATAAACCAACAACTTCTTAATTTTAAGTTTCTTAAATAAAGCTAACATAGATCCCTCACCCAAATTTAGGGATATAATATGTTTTAATATGTCATTTATTGGTACACGACTACAAAGACAACTATGCTATAACATCGGTTGACAAAATTCAAAAAATTTATAACATATTTGTTGCAAAAATTCGAGTTGTGTGCAAACCCGTTTACTATGGTCTAGTACAACACAAAAAAAATCATATTTAAGAGGCATAAGTTCAGGTTTAATGTAAGACTTGAAAAAAATTTTTACAATACAAAAAAGAAATAAAAGGAAAAACAATTATTTTTTTGAAAGCTCGACAGTTTTTTATTTTAAAATTGATGAACAAAATAATGCTATCAATTCTAGCGTAAAAGTAAGATTGTATTTGAAACTTGACAAGTACAAAATCAAGCTCTTCAGAGCTCAAACAAGTTCTTTAAGTTAGTAAAAATATTACTCTACGCTCGAATTATTGTTTGATTTGTTATTAACTTTTGGCTGCCTTTAATAATATTTTGAGTCTATATTCTCTCTTGTAAGATCACAAAAGATCAACTCAGTTGGAATGCCTTGCATAACAATAATATAGATGATGAACTTTTGTTTTCAATTGAAAATTCTGATCGAATTTGAACACATACCTTTTTCTTTGATAAAAAATTCAATTGCATTTTAGAATTTCGCCATTCAAAACTACACACTATGATAAATAAAACCACGCCGAACTAAAAAAGAATGTGAATTTATGCAAAATGAAATGATAAAGAAATGAAATAATGGCAAGGATGAGGGTGGATTTGGATATATTAAGACCACCGACGAATAATAATACTTAAAAATAAGTAGGGGACAACTAAGACGGTTTGTTTATCTAAAAAAAAGGATTTGGGAATATAAAGAGGTGAGTGGCCCAGCACAGCAACTTTGATAGTATAATATGGAAAGTTGGAAACTTGCTTACAACAATTAATGTGTTTAGTTTACTACTATGCAGTTGCAGCCCCTTTTACTTTTCTCACATTTTTTACATTTAAATTTTCTCGTCCTCCAAACTAAACGTGCTAATGATGTGGACAAATTGCATTTAGTCAAATTACAATAAATCCTGTTCAATCGGATAATTAATGCACAGCTCGAAAGCTTATATACTCACATTTTAAGTATATAATTTTTAGAGTTAACTACGAAAATATAACATGTTTTTGTTTCATTTTTAAAACAAATTTTGTGTTACTTTTTTTACAAAAATATTTTGTATTTTAAAAAATTCAACAAATAAAAATTTTTCAATATTAAATTATATGAAGCAATATGATAATAATGTTCATTCTAATGTGAAAGTTTGCAAGTTTGTTAATCAAAATATAATAAATATTAGTGCATAAATATTTTTAATGATTTTTTTAATGTTTATTATTATTTTTAATTAAAATTATATCTCCACTTCGTAAAAACTTTCAAAATTTTACATAAATGTATATTATATTTTATTAACTATCTTTCAAAATTTCATAGAAAAGTGAGCATGACTACCCTGTTTCGTGACATAAAATTTGATATTGAAAAACCTTTATTTGTTATTTTTCTAAACATACACACTGTGAGGAAAAATAATTCAGACCACATTTTGAAAATGAATCAAAACATACGACATATTTTTTTTTTGTAATTAGTCCTATCTTATATTATATTTTTGTTAATTTTTTCTACACAGTCATTTTGGCTTATTTCCTTAAACCAAAAATTTTGTTTAGAAAAAAATTGTTGACTTCTTTTTTAAACTGAGTCAAATAATTGATCACTTTTTTATTCATTTACCTTAAAACTGAATAAACAAGACCTAAACCATGAAGCAAGTTGTGAACAATCCATAAAAAAGAAGAAAATAAGATCATCCATATTGTGCCGAAATGAAAGCATCATAATACCGAACTCCAAAATTGCATGCATACCCCATACTCTTTAATAAAGGGCAGATTATAGAAATATGATATTTTGGGACAAATCTATAGCCATACGAAATTGTTTTTCAATAAAAAGTAAAACAAGTTTTTTTTTAAATAATTTTACAGGATTTCGTTTCCGGCGAATTCCCGGCAAGAGCAGTGCCGGCGATGACCATTCTCCGGCGACCTCCCACCAACCGGCGGAGCGCCGCAGTTGCCAAAAACCGTCGTTCCATCTGCCGCTGCCGTTCCACCGTCCAGATCCCACCGTTTTCCAGCTGATGAAGCCCCGCCGCCGAGATCTCGGCGTATTTCGGCCGACGAAGCCCCACCACCCAGATCTCGGCATTTCCCCCGCCGAAGAAGCCCCGTAATCCCAGATCCGGCCGTTTACCCCACAGACCAAGCCCCTTCGCTCAAACCCAGCCCCACCGCCGTTCATTTGAAGCCCAGATCTCGCCGGAAAACGTCTGGTGCCGCCAGATCCGAAGCCCACCCCGTCGTCTCGCCATCTCACCGTCGTTTTGCTCGTCGCCGGATCTCGCCGCCGTTCGGGGTGGAAGGCGTCGGCCTCGACCAGCCACAATAAGAACGAAAGAGAGAGAGAGAGGAGAGAGAAAGAGAAGGGGAGGAGAGAGAAATAAAGGGGGGGAAAAGAGAGGTTGCCTTTTTATTTATTGATTTGTTAAAAAATTTTATTTTATTTAATAACTTTTGAATTTAAGTATGATACTTTTTTCGAAATCGGTATAAGATTGTTAGATTAACAGTATAAAACTTTTATAACTTTTTTTCAAAATCGGTATAGTACTTATACCCTTTTTCGAAATCGGTATAAGATTGTTAGAATAACAATATAAAATTCTTATGCCTTTTATTTAAATCGTTATAATAATTTTATCCAGACAGTGTAAAAGTAATATACATTTTCAAAAACGGTATAAGACTTATCTCTTTTTTCAAAATCGGTATAATAATCTTACAACAAAACAATATAAATAAAATGTTATACTGTTTTTGAAATCGGTAAACTACTTTTTAAAATGATAATGTAATAGCCTTATACCTTTTTCAAAATCGGTATAATAATTTTATCCAGACAGTGTAATTGTAATATACATTTTTAAAAACGGTACAACAATTTGAAAAATGAAAAAAGAAGTTTGTAAGTATATCATCATGGATCTTATTTTAAAGATAAAAATATAAGGAACAAAATATTCTAAAGAATCGTGTCAAAAAAATCAACGGTTTGATTGATATGGCCGTTTAAAATTTGAAAATCAAAATGAATGAGGAGAGAGGTAGTGGAAAACAAGGAAAACTCAAGGTCGAGTATTGTTATGAAAAAAGTAGTAAAACTATAATTATTTTACTCATTTCTAATAAAACTAGAAACACACCTCTAAACCTAATATTGATTACAATTATCCTTAATAAAGTTGTTCGTGGGCTTGTCGGCCGGCCCAACCCGCCCGAACCTGAATTATTTGGTATGGGTTTTGGATGTTATGTTTCAATTTTTGGCCCGCCCGAACCCGAAGTATTTGGGATGAGTTTTGGATGTTATGTTTCAATTTTTGGCCCGCTCAACCTGAACCCGATTAAGCCTGCAAGTTAAATGGGTTGATTTTGAGATTCATAAAAATTCCCAATAAGCGGCCCGACCCTCATAATTAATATATATAAATGATATTTTTCATATAATTTTATATTATTTAAAGTTAAAAATAGAATATTATTAATATAAAAAGAGTTTTGTTACATTTTATTAGTCATGATAATTGT
Organism: Euphorbia celastroides; assembly: GCA_948291685.1. Taxonomy (NCBI): domain Eukaryota; kingdom Viridiplantae; phylum Streptophyta; class Magnoliopsida; order Malpighiales; family Euphorbiaceae; genus Euphorbia; species Euphorbia celastroides. Next base: position 6,147 of record CAOJBJ010427424.1, on the reverse strand, counting down.
ATTAATATTAAATATGTAAGTATTCATATGCAAAATATCAAAATATGATAGAGCTTCACGAACAAAGATTGTCTCCGCTTTAAGGATGGATAGACGACTAAAATAATCACAGCTTTTGAAGTTATAAAAACAATTTGCACTTCTCAAAATACGTCCCCAAGAGATCTCTTCTCCTACATTACACAAGGCTGCTCTGTATTATTTGATTGCGAGCAACCAAATTGCCCACAAAGTAGCTGTATCTTGTTGCATGAAACCAATAGTGTTTCACTTAAGCCAATCTCCAGTGCTGTCAACAATATTAGCATGCAAATCAGTAGAATTTTAACCATCTACTAACATTCATGAACCTTTCACAAAAGTGCAATATAAACAAGTGTGACTGACATATTAAACACCCAAATATCAAGTGCAACAATATCCATCATCTGCTTTCTCTCATTGCACAAGATTAGAATGAACAGGTTGAGTGTTTGTACGGAATCGCCAAACGAATATGCGAATTTTAGTGAGGATTAACAGACTCCACAACTTGTACTAGGAATATTGATATTCACCAGACCGAGTGAACAGCTGACACCTCAGAAATTGAGGGGCATATTTATAATAAGATTTGGCCTCCCTAGGATCGAAGAAATCAAAGAAATTGGTAATAAGTTTTGTTCACTTCAGGTTCATTAAGTTCAGTTGAAGAACATTAAGTTAAATTCAGTTCAACTCCAAAAAACCCGCAAAGAATAGGGCCTATGAGTTGCAAGACGAGAAAATAAACCCCGCCGTCCCTACTAACCCAAACATCATCTGTTATAGAAACAATTTCTTCATCCCCTATCCTCCATTTGACACTTGACTTAAAATCGGCACAGAATGTGTACTGCGCCAAACATAACTATAATTGATCGGAAGATGGGCTGCCATAACAGTCTTGACATAAAATTACTTTACTCCAAACACACGACAAAAGAAGCTATTTTGATGAATTAATAAACGCCATAATTGATGCATTAAAACACTTTAGCCATATAATCTGGTTTGTTCTAATGCAATGCACTTTCATTAAACACTTTATTTTTCCTTAATCAGAGGCCGCATTATACAACAGTTCAACAACTGAATACCACCATAAATCAGACCTTTATTCATTTGTTTTGTTCTCCCTTCATTTTTCAGGACATACAGTAGCAACATTAATTCACCGGTTCAATTACATATTTCCAGTATTCTACTACCAATTATATAAACTTGATTGGAAAAGAATGAATATGGAAGTTCACCTGGATCAGTAGAGTATTATGACTCGAGATCTCGAATATTATTATGTTTTTCATGTACTTGAGAGCTAGGACCCCAAAGCCTTTCGATTTGGCTAACCACTTGAGCCATGGAAGGGCGAGCATAAGGATCTCGAGCAGTCCAACTGAACGCTAACTCCAAGAACCGAAGCAAGACTTCCACATTCTCATTCTCAAGAAGCTCAACATCAAACACTTCACTAGTCCATTCACCATCGACCGCTGACATCATCCATCTCGCGAGGTCCAATCCCTCATCTTCAAAATATGATTCAGTTGGATCTTTTCCTGTAAGCAGTTCCAAAAACAATACACCAAAGCTGTACACATCAGCTTTCTGGGTTACAATGTCAAAATCTGTCTCCACCTCTGGGGCAAGATAGCCGTGAATACGGGTTGGTCCCCCAGCATTGGCTAGTCCAAACTCAGAGACTCGAACTTCAAATGAGTTAGTAAAGAGAATGTTTGATGACTTGATATTTCCATGAGCCATTGTAGGGCCAAGAGAGTGAAGGTGTGCAAGTGCTCTAGCAGCTCCAAGGGCAATACCGATCCTTGTTTCCATATTCAATGGACTAGTATCACCACTTCTATTTACTGCATTTGAGACAAATTAACAAAGGCCTGTAATTTTTGAAAATGGATTAAATAAACACTGGAAATGCTTACCATGTAAAAGAGCATGTAAGCTTCCCATCGGCAAGTATTCATAAACAAGAAGCTTCTCATATTCGCTATAATAGTAAGCAGTTAAGGGCAACAAATTCTCGTGATTGGCCATATCAATGGCATCCACCATTTTTTGAAATTTGCTTTGGGAGAGATCGAAATCTCGCAATCTTTTGAGAACCATGGGGCTCCCTGCCGCTACATCAGACCTATAAGTAGTCCCAAAAGTACCCTTGCCAAGCAACTCAGCAGTGGCCCTCAATAAATCCTCCAAATCAAACCCCAAAACCTTAGCCTCTCTACTTTTAATCGCACCGTTGCGCTCAGCCATAGCTGTGGCTCTACGGTGGTTTCTAGGGGCTGCATCAACTATGCTCTTTCTTCGCACACAAACCCCTAAAAAGCAACCCATGGCAGTCCAAGCAACAGCTCTGCCACACAATTAATGGCTATCCCTATTACAATGCAGCAAAGAGAGTTCCCTCAAAGAGAATTCCCGGGCGTAGTAGATAAACTTGTAGGAATAGAACCAGTCAACTCGTTTTACATATCAAAAATTACCATTGATCTTATTTCCCCCCAAAATAGAGAATCGACAGCCTTGTTGAAATTGAGGGAGACGGCGCTTTTAGTAGCTAGATAAAGGCTTTCCAAATGTTATTATTAGTTAGATTGAGGTTTACAAAATTCTGCAAATCGAACAAAACTGGTGAATTTCCCTCTAGAAAAGGTGGGCCTGCAAGCATAAAATTAAATGCCAGAGAAGCAAGATTGAAATACTTACCTCAGGCAATCGTAACTCAGCAACTCTCGATTTCCTTCATCAGTTCAGTTGACTTTTGTATATGAATCGTACATTACGCAAGTATGGCAGTGTAGTTGGGAGGAACGAGGTGTTTTATTAAGAATAATAATTTGTAATTACTTAATTTTTCTTTTAGCTCTAAACAAACAAAAAACTTTGATCTATTTATTCAAGACATTCAGCAGGTCCCAGAAATCTAGTTGAAGAGCATTGACGGAAAATTTGTGAATTTCTGCCGATTAACAACTCCATTAAATGAAATTGCTATATATTTTGTTAATTAAAATAAAAGAATTGGTTGAAGGATAATCATCTAATGATTTAAGGGTGGGTTTGGAAACTAAAAAGAATTTTATTCATTTCATAATATTCATATGCGTTACAACAGTTTAGTTTAGAAAACTAAAAGATTTGAATTTACAAGAATTCCGAAAAAGGTCTGGCTTGAGGGAGCAACAGCGGAATCAACATTTGTTTAGTGCTTCAGCATATGTATGAAAACAATAGATACTTTCTTACTGCTGTATTATTATTAAAATACCGCATCTAATCTTCAGAGTAACTAGCCAACAATGTTTAAGTTTTCAGTGTTGACAGCCACACATTTAGCATGCCAAGCACAGACAAATTGGCGAAACTCTAGCTCAGCCGTCACAATTACACAATTGTAATTGTAAACAAATAAAAAACACAACAATGAGGAAATCGAAAACACAGACATATAGATGGCAGATAAGCTTTTGATAACAAGAGGGAGTAGAGTTTGACCTTCAACTTGTTGTGTCTATTTCTTGAATTTTAAGACATGAATAGCAGATTTTTCTATAATGAATACCAGCTTATTGTAAAATATGTTAACACAAAATGGAGGATTCGATTGTTGAAGGAAAAAGGGAACTCCAGTGAATTCTCAACATCAATTGAATCTTGAAAAATAGTGTTCATACTTGATCCTATGGACAGCTTTACATATAAGTAAACCAACTGAAACAACGTCTTCTTGAAAGATTCTTCTTTCCATTGTTCTGTTTTCTTGTTACTTATCAAGTCATCAGTTAAGATACATTTTCAGTTACATATGCCTTAAACTACAAAAACACTTAATTTCCAATTGTTAAGAATATAATATGGAAGTGCACCTAAATCAGTCAAGTATGAGTAGTAGAAAGGCTCCTGCTTTTCAATATCAGTAGGTGCTCCATACCTGTGAGGCTGTGATCCAGAACAGAGCCATAGAAGGACCAAGAATGTTTAGCTTTTTTTGGTTTCAGGACTTTAGAATACAAAAACGAAATGCAAAGAAACTCTCTTTTCAGAATGCCGTTTCCTTAATAAAAATGTGTTTCCTTATTCCCCTATAGAAATGTTCTTCAATTAGAAGACAGGGAAAACATAACCAAGCATATCAAAAACAAGTTTTTAAGCATGTTTGGAAATAGAAATAAATATCAACAATTTACGCCAGTTCTCCTCTTGGGTACATACAGTCCTGGAGAGACACTATCTTAATTTCAATCCATTAAGTATATCTCTGGCCCAATTACTTTACAATGTAGTTGTAGTACAACAACGAGAAGCTACAACATGTGCCGAAATAAGAGATTGGGTGCATTTATTGAGGTGGTCCCCAACCTACTAGCGCAAGAGATCTTTACAAAGAACCAACCTATTCTGCTACAACAGAGTTTTCAAACTTGCCATAAGGGCTCGTAATTTTCAAAATTAGCAAGTGTTCCAAATACCTGAGAGCTAGAACAACAGAGCTTTTCAATTTGGGTTATCACCTCAGGCATAGAAGGGCGCATATCAGGATCTGTAGAAGTCCAACTGAATGCTAATCCCAAGTACCGAAGCAATAGTTGTACATTCTCATGTTTAAGGATCTCAACATCAAACACCTCTGAAGTCCATTCGTTATCCACAGCTGATAGCATCCATCCTGAAAGGTCCAAGCCCTCATCTTTCAAGTAGGATTCAGTTGGATCCTTTCCTGTGAGCAACTCCAAAAACAGCACCCCAAAGCTGTATACATCTGCTTTCTGGGATGCACGTTTGGTATACATTGCCTCTGGGGCACGATACCCAAAAAAACGGTCAGCAGGAGGTGCAAGCACAAGTTCTTCAAAGCAGTAGGGTGCATACTCAGTGAGTCCATAATCAGAGAGACGAGCTTCAAAGGTTGAAGTAAGGAGAATTTTTTATGACTTGATGTTACCATGGAATGTTCTAAAGCTCTTAGAGTGAATGTGTGCAATTGTTCGAGCAACTCCGAGGCCAATGTTGATCCTCGTAGCCCAATTTAGTGAACTCCTACCACTTCCATTCACTACATGAGTTGATTCAACAAGCCATAATTAGAAATAGATATATATATCAGCAAGGCAACACTTTATTCAAACAAAGACAAGCAATAATGAAGGCAGGATATGTTACCATGTAGAAGAGCGTATAAGCTTCCCGTGGGCAGGAATTCAAAAACAAGAAGCTTTTCCTCCAGGCTGTTATAATAAGCAGTTAAGGGGAGTACATTTCTGATGACTAATCTCATCAATTGCATCTACCAGCTCTTCAAATTTTTGCTGTGCGTAGATATCCTTCAATCTTTTGACAACCATGGATTTCCCTAACTCTAAATTAGCCTTGTAAGTTGTACCAAAAGTGCCCTTACCAAGCACCTCAGCAGAAGCGCTCAGTAGATCCTCCAAATCAAATCCCAAAACGGCAGCCTCACTACTCTTAGCTCCACCACGGCGCCGCTCCAAAGCAGTTGCTCTGCGGTGTCCTCTGAATTTTTGGCATAGGTCTCTCTTTGCTTGGGATCAGCAGAAGCATTAAGGGCCAATCATCAGGATCTTGAGGATAATGTTCATATATTTTAGCCTTCCATCACAACATCAACATTAGCTTTCAATTTAATGCACAAGTGAACAAACTTTAGCAACCTTAAACACTGATGTATGATAATACTCACGCCATATAAATGGCTTGCCCTTGTTGAGTCGGTGAATGGTAAAGTTAATACGAACTGATTTAAGGTACTTTTCTTCACACATCATGTTTTTCCTTAATTAAGAAGCTTATTCATACAACAATTCAACAAACACAAAATCAACTGAATAATATATTAAATCACAGAAGTATCTTCCTTCTGTTTTCTTGTTACTTAGAATGAAATTAGTATTGTTAAACGACTGTGAACTCCAAAATCAACATGTGTTTTTCCTGATTTGTTTAATCATCTGAGCCATTGAAGGGAGACTATCAGGATTCATACTCGTCCAAATGAATGCTAACTCCAAGCTCTGAAGCAAGACTTGTGTATTCCCATATCGAAGGAGCTCAATATCAAATACCTCTGAAGTCCATTCATCATTGATAGCT